>JAHZMX010002053.1:0-13054 GCA_027743895.1 Seira musarum | reverse complement strand
CTCAACTGGAATAGAATGGAATGTATTTTTACGCACCTTGATGTGTGGGATGTGAGGTGTCCCTAAAGTGCCTTATCCAGTAAATAGGGTTCATGGACATGAACTTTGTCCAGTGAAGAAAAAAAATACTTCCACAAAAGCACCTCATAAACATTTCTCTGGAAAGGAAGTTCAGAAAAGGACAAAACATGGAATTAAAGGATGAAATCATTTCTACACTTCCGTCGCCAAGAAAAAATTGGATACAGTTTTAATAATAAAGTGGACATTACATTACATTTTACACTCTATAGAGGCGGATGTGGATTGGAGTTGGTGTTTCTGGAAAACACTTTCCCATTTCAAGGGTCCGTGCACCCACACCATTTCCAGTGGTTTATTTACCTTGGATTATCTCCCGTGAAAAGAATACGAAATGTATTTTGTGGCTTTGGCTTGGCTTTTGAGGTTGATGGACGAGCTTGACTTTCTGTTGTCACCTTCCTTTTCCTGGACAAAAAAAAATTCTTAAAAAAAGGAAATGCATTTCGATTCTTCCCCTCCTTTTCTTAATAATCAAGATGAT
Organism: Seira musarum; assembly: GCA_027743895.1. Classification (NCBI taxonomy): domain Eukaryota; kingdom Metazoa; phylum Arthropoda; class Collembola; order Entomobryomorpha; family Entomobryidae; genus Seira; species Seira musarum. The sequence goes on along the minus strand of JAHZMX010002053.1, from coordinate 12,489 downwards.
GATGATCATCATCGTCATCATTTCTGTTTTTTTAGTTCATTTTTTTTGTCTTTGAAACATTTTTCGGAAAAAAACATTTCTTTTTTTTCTTCTGGAGAACAAAGTCAATTCCCATGAGGAAGGTCATAAATAAATATGGTCTCACTCTCTTCACATCACATCAACTCAGATGCTTTCTTCTTTCCTTTTCCCTTTCCTCACTCTCAGAATATGAAATGAAAGGATCGAAAATTTCCTTTTGATCTGGATTCTCCTTTTGGATTGGACTGGAGAATTGGAAATGGAAAAATATGAAAAAGTAAAAATGAAATCGTTATTACTTCGACTGAACATGTGAATCCAAAACAAAAAAAAAATATTGACATTATCAAGTCTTTCGGTCGTAGTTGGTCTGAGTGAGTCGTGGATTTATGGACTATGGATATTATCCGTATCATCATTTTCAGATCGTGAGAGGAATCATATCATCATCCTTTGGAAAAAAAAGAAAGTTTATGCATTGTTTACGACTTACGCTTTATTGCACTGGAGAAAAAAAATAACGATACATAACGCATTTGGTTTTATAAAAACATGGATATTTTTCCAGCAGAAATCCGTTACGTAAAAATTCTTATTTAAGGACCGTCACAAAAATATAGCAAATACGTTATGTACGATGTTCCGATCACGTGCATCACATTCCATTTCAACGAATCCAAAAAATTCCAGACTTCGTGTTAGGCTTACGGTTTTATTGCACTTTTTTTTCAGGAGCAACAATAATAAAAAAAAAACTAAAGTTATGAATATGGTATGGTATCATCACAATCACAATCACGATCATATTTATTCCACTGGGCACATTACCACTTTATTCCATGAAGGGAATATAGTACGACTTTTGCGAGAATCAAAAGAGAATTACGAAATAAAAAGTAAACTTTGCTTTCACACTTTACTCTTTTTTTGTATCGTATTTGCTTTTGCCATTTCATTTCTCTCTCGAAATGCGATTTTCTACTGTTGCGTTTTCGCATTCCAGTAGAATAAAAAGTAAACAAAGAAATAGGAATGGAATGTGAGTGAGTGCGAACAAAACTGGAACACTGTAGCAGTAAAGCCAAGCGGTGCTTTTCTTCTGAAAAAATAAACTTTTCCAGGCAAAGGCTGACTGGCCTGGCCTGGAAAAAAAGTTTTTAAATCTATTTTGAATGTTTACACAAGGCATGTTCCATGTTCCTACATTGTGTACCCTTGACAAGCCAGCGGCAAGGCAAGGAAAGGAAAGGCATGGCGGTTTAGTTTGGATTGAATTGGATAAAAGGTCACCTTTTTTTTCCAGAGAGGAATAAACTGTAGAAAAAAGAGGTGGACTGGATTGGATTGGAATGCATTGCAAATGGGGAATGAGGATATATGGGGAAAAGGAGGGAAAATGTGTCCCTGATGTAAATTCATGGAAAATAAGGAAAGACTATGGCTATAGTGGAAGCAAAAGCCACAATAATGTAATATGTGATTATGTGTCTGGTTTGATCTACTTCCGTGCCGCGATATTTGGGTCATGTTCATCTTCCTTGGGAAAGGGAGGGAAAGATAACACACGGCACACGTTCAAACATAAAATGCTTCATGATATATGATTTTGTTGGGTTTGTAAACGGAGGGGGACATTCATAAAATACTGCGGAATTCCGTCATGCCGGCATTCATTATAATTAGAATTCGAATTAAATTTTTTACGCAGGAATTATCATGGGAAATTCAAAGATCAGGGAAATCGTTAAATACGTTATTTTATTACGCAAACGAAAGTTCCGTTTCATCAAGCAACGGAATATCGAGACCTGACTAAATTATGTGAAATGCACGCACGTAATAAATGGATGGGCCCATAAAAAATACTTTGGGTAGACAAACAAGCAATGTATGTGGAAAAACGCAAACAGTTTGTGTTTCTCAAACTACATAATTTCCATCGGATACCGCGCCACTCGACTCCAATATTTCTTCGTTAAGCCAAAGTCTAAAGACTGGGTTGAGATGGTGAGCTAAGAAGAAAAACTTTTCCTTTTTGGATCTTCTGAATTCTGGGTGCTCTTCTTGCTTGCCAATGCATAAAAGTTTAGTTTGTCGAGTCGACACATGGCATCCTAAATATCCATAGGTTTCATAAGGTGTGTCACATAATTATGGAGACACATAACTTTTGAATTAAAATCTTATTTGGTTTATGTTTCAGGTCGAACTTTTAGCTGCGCAATAAAGTTAGTTTTGACGAAAATTTCTAGGACGGTGTGTTTTGATCCTACAGGGATTTTTTATACCGGAAGTCCATGTTTGAAATGAAACTGTTTTTTTTGCAATAACAGAGCTGTAATTACTGCGCAATTTGTGGACAACTTTGCCATTTGCACTGTCGTTAATTAATTTTACTGAAATCCGTAACCTTTTCTTCAGTAAAAAATTCAAATAAAAAATATTCTTACAATTTTGTAACACACCTTATAGCCCAGTTAAGCCAAAAAGTTTTTTTTGGGGGTTCACTCACATCCCATCACAATCCTTCATCACATCCTTTCCCTGGATTGGATGGAATAACAAAAATGGCGAAAGAAGAGTACATACTTGTTGGCTTATGGAATAAATGGTTAGGCAAAGTTTTTCTTTCCAGTTTTTTTGTGATGAATTGCTGGAACTCCACTTTTCCAGGGTTTAGCTTGCTTTGGCTTCTTCAAGACATAAGCCTTCTTACTTTACTTCTTCTTTCTTAGAAGAGCTTTTGTCTCTCGTCGTCGTCCTCCTCTTCAGCAATAAACAAAATGTAGTGGAGATTTAAGCCGGATCCATAAGTCATTTGGAGGATATTAAAGGCTCGAGTCAGAGAGACAGAGACTCCACTAGTTCCAGCGTTGTCCCAGTTTTCACAATTTTACAAAATGGAAAGGAATAAAAATGGGTATTGACATAAAACAAAAAAAAACCTAATGCTGGGATCTGACTGAGCTCGTGGCCCATTTTCCATTTTCTTATCAGAGCAGCAGTACAAGTCAAAAAATTTATTGGGCTCGTTATACTGGCAACCTGGATAAATCATGAATTCCAGGAAAAAATAAAAATCAGGGACATCTTCAAGTACGTTATTGCCAATTTTGGGAAAATCCGTTTTAAGTATTGCCGCTATAGTGAGCTTTAACGTTAAGTACCGCTCCAGGAGAGAGATTTCAAGAAGTTGGTTAAAGATGGAATGACAAAAATTCCCATGTAAAAAAGTGCTGATGTGACAGTACTTAAGGAGAGGATGAATAAGTATGAGGAGAAAAAGAAAACTGTTCCAGCGTTGTCCCAGTTTTCACAATTTTACAAAATGGAAAGGAATAAAAATGGGTATTGACATAAAACAAAAAAAAAAACCTAATGCTGGGATCTGACTGAGCTCGTGGCCCATTTTCTTATCAGAGAAGCAAAGTCAAAAAATTTATTGGGCTCGTTATACTGGCAACCTGGAGAAATCATGAATTCCAGGAAAAAATAAAAATCAGGGACATCTTCAAGTCCGTTATTGCCAATTTTGGGAAAATCCGTTTTAAGTATTGCCGCTATATTGAGAGTTAACGTTAAGTACCGCTCCAGGAGAGAGATTTCAAGTTTTTTTTTGGTTAAAGATGGAATGACAAAAATTCCCATGTAAAAAAGTGCTGATGTGACAGTACTTAAGGAGAGGATGAATAAGTATGAGGAGAAAAAGAAAACTGGAAACACATTTTATGGGAAAGTTGCTTTCTGTCCTGTCCCTGTGTACTTCCGGGATAAACGTCATCATATAATATTTTTTGTTTTTGCCTTGGAAAATGAGGACGGAAAGCGAGTGACTACTACTCTTACTGGAAAAGCTGCAAACACAAACTGGATAGATTTGTTTGTCTTTTTATCCACCGCACTACGTACTGAACGATATGATATGATGTACAATGGTTTCTGGAATATTTCTGGACCATGAAGGAATTTAGGATGTCATGTTCATCTTCATGGGAGAAAAAAATATTCACAGAAAATGGAATGGAGGGAAGACTTGAGGGGGAAAAGGAAGTTAAGACTAAGACGTTAGACATTTGGGCTGTTAGAGCATTTGTGAAATTAACTTTCTTGGAAGATCATTTTAAGAAACTTGGAAATGGAATGGAATGTTTTTTGGTTATGAATATTATCATCACAATCGCAATCACAGGGATTAGCTTTTTCCAGCGTGAACAGAGAGCAGAGCTTTTAGGGAAAGAGGTTATAAATAAAATTGGAAAATGGACAGTGAAATGGGTCAGTTAGGCTATAGTAATGTCGAAGTGGTTTCACTGGAATTTTATTCCACTATGTCATAAAAGCAATCACGATAAAAAAAATTTACAAAGTTGAAAGTGTGATTTATTTAATGGAAGTAAATGTTTTTTTCTGAATAAATACTTCCATTGTATTTGCTTGATAGCTTCTCAAAAGACATTTTTAAGTGTGGCTTCAATGTAAAAATGACACCTGCCTCCAATTCCTAATTTTTTAATGACTTTTCCAAAGAAATGACGCTCCACTTATTTTTGTGGCTCTGATTGTGGGTATAAAAGCGACTGCGAAACCTACATTTTTCGCACTGTTCGGATTCTCTTGATTTACTTATATAATTTCTCGTTGTATATTTCGATAGTATTTCCTTTCTTGGTTTCCAAATGATTCTCGTCTGCCATTCGAATACTCCATGATAATCAATATAAAATTACTAAAATTACAGTTTCTACATTAGAATGACTCAAAATCTCTGCTTACTGAAGACAGACTGAATTTTAATTTATTATTTAATTAATTAAGAGATAAAATTATGAAATGGTTTCTGATGATTTTATAGATTATTTACAAGTATCCATGTTGCAAATAGCATCTCCAAAAAAGTAGTTTTAAATAAAATATAAATATTTAAATTATTTTCATTAACAAACTTTGCATTAGAAGAATTTTAAAACTACAACACACCTGAGCCTGAAAACAAAAATTGTCCAGCAAAAAAATTAGCCCTGAACCCTACAAGAAGTACAAGAGTCAACGGTTTCGCATTGACTCCAGAAAAAATCTAATTTTTTTTCCAGCATTCAACATGGGCCTGTTTGCTGTATCGTGTCGTGTTGTAGGAATGAGGAAAAAAAACTGTTTGTTCGGTTCGGTTACATTCAGTTTTTTTTCTCCGGAAAATGTCAACGGAACTTTGATGGGCTTGTAGATTCCAAATATATTACATTATGAGATTCCAAACAATCGCAAAAATTGTGTCGTCAGTCGTTACCGCAGGGTGCAAGCAAGCCGAGCTGGAGAAAAAAAGTATTCTGCAAAATATTTTTTTGCGAACATTGAGGGAAGGGCACGTACAATGATATGATATCATATCGAAGAGACCCGACTTCCTATTTCCCTTGCCAGTTTTCAATTCAAACAAGGTAGAAACTCCGTTTCAGGTGGACCTCTTCACTCATGTCATGTCTTATTATCTCTGTCTCTGAAAAAAATCGATCTTTTTTTTTACTTCACTTTCGTTTTTTTAGGAAAAGAATGAATTGAACTAAATTGCTCAAGGCCAAGACAAACCGGGCCATGCCATGCCAGGCCAGTGCCGGGGTATTGTATGCCGTTTTAATAAGTTAGAATAGAATGCATGGAATCCAAGCCAAGTTAGCTTCCTCCTCTGGAGAATAGAATTTTTCCAGTTATTTTTAGTTCATTTTGTAGGGTAGAATAGAGCCATAGTTGTATAGTTTGTAGTCATGTTGATGTAATGTGATGTGATGGCATTTTGTAAGCATGTGACCTACATGGTGATCGTAAGATCGTGAATGATGGCGTATGGCGAGCCGTGTGGCGTGGCGACATCAAAGAGGATGTCCTACTTTTTCCAGGAAAAAAACTAACATTGTACAGCAACTGTAGCATCTTTTTATATTTTGACATGAACTGTTTTTATTTTTTGCTAATGAGTTCGTCTTGTCTTGTTATCCCGGGAAATGTTTTGTCAATAAAAAAAAACCGTTGCTATTTCGCAATACATGAGCTACTAGGATGGACTATGGACTTCAGATGATGACGCTTCAGCTTTTTAATTGTAGTTGTGTTCTATTCTGTTGTAGTCGTAAAAATTTTCTTGGAAGTGATAAAACCATCAAAAAAATTTTTTTCGGGAGGTATAAAAGCCAACGAGTTGCATATCAAACTCATTCGACATTATTTTGTCTCAAGCTGAATATAATTTAAATGCTTTATCCATTTCATACCAATTTTTTTTTCGCTACTGTAAATTGAAATAAGTTTTGAGATTTTTTACGCTCAGTATTTCCACCTATGAAAACCTAAATAAAAAAATCTTTGCAAGGATGAGAACATGTCAATTTAAAAATTTTACGTGAATAAATATTTTTGGCCCTGCGTGACATTTCTTGCTCAGTTATTATGATCATGCCCTCATTGTTAGCATTTCCCCTGGAGAAAAAAGAATTGTAAACAAGTTTGTCCATGTATCATTTTTTTCGCTAATGACCTAAAGTACATATAACCTGACTTGGTTGGACATGGAAGATGTTTTGTCAATAAAATGTTCCGTTTCACATGACTCCCTCAGGGAATAAAACATGAAAGAGTCAAGACATGAACTGTGGACGATCTCGACCTACTTTCATGATGACATGCGAGTACCACGGATAACGACTTCTTGACTTTTTTAAAGGAAAAATACAAAATTATTTGTAAACAGAATAATGTTTTTATTATGAAATCTGTAAATACGTTAATAACGGTTGAAACTAAATACGTTAATTAAAAGGAGTCCGTTTATTAGCCCTCCGTGTGATGATGGTGAGTAGTAGTCCTCCTCCAAAAGATATTCCACAAACAACAGCGACATGACCCCACTTGAAAGGTTCACCATAGTTTTTGTAGCTGGAGTGTTTCACCTTTTCCGTTTCATTCGAATTAATCCCCTCAGTTTGACTGTCATCCTTCATCAGGACAAACGCAAACTACTACAAATTCTGATGTGGCCTTCGGGTTTGTAACATCCTTCGTACTCAAAATGAAATCGATGTTGAGTCGCGTGAAGTTCCTTTTACAGCCTGGATTCTTCAGCCATATCTTGTCCACGTACTCTGTTCGAATGCAAGATGAAAACATGAGGGGACCCTTGCGATCAGGTTCTTGGTTGAAGATTTGGACACAATCGTGAGGAGCGTCTGTCGGGCAGGTTTCCACAGTGCAATTTTTGGCTTGAGGGTCGGTGAAGTCACACCATTTGCATTTCGCTAAAAGTATCTGGCATACTTGGTTTGGATTCCGAGAAATGGACCCGATTTAAAAGGCAGATGATCAAAATTATGATCAAAATTAAATAGTGGCGCCAGCCCAAAGGTACCTTAGAAATAAAAATCATTTTTTCCTGGAGAACTGGACAAAATTTTCTAAACCCAAAACACATTGCTTCTGGAATTCAATCTGATTAAAAATTCAATTGCGTGATTAAAACACATGGCATGACAGTAAGAATTTGAAATTTCCCGCCGCTAAAAAAATTTTCAAAATACTTTGGGCGGCAAAATCCACTCGGAAACTTTCCGGGTATTTTCCTTTGTGTTCTTTCAGTGCTTTCACCGCATGTTCGCCATCACATTTCATTTCAATTCAGATTCCTCAAGTCCCGCCCGTGGGGATAGATGGGCACGATATGAGAAACCCCTTTTTTTATGGTATTCTGTAGGGAAGCAAGGGATTTCCATAAACAACCAGAACTAGGACCAAAACCAGACTTTCAGTTTTTTTTTTTTGCTGTCGGCTGGAAAATAAAATCGAAGACGAAAACAAGTGACGAGTGGTTTGACTTCTGGAGTTCTGGGAACTGTAAAATCCCTTCTTGGCAGAGGATTCTTGCCTCCTTCATAAATATAAGCTTGGGAAAGTATTTAAATTGGGACAGGATTTAGGAAATACGAGTAGGGCAAAACGACCTACATTTTTGACTTGGCAGAGTAGTCGTAGTCGTAGCTGCTAGTGCAGCTAATGGGATTACAGAAGAAAAATAAAATCTGTGTAAACAATTGAAAATGCGTAGCTGATAATAAAAAATAATATAATTAAATGTGTTTTGCTTTTTTACTCTTTATTTGAATATGAATGCCAAAAATTAAAAAAAAACGGTCAAACCTGTACTATTCTGCGCACAAAAACGTCTTAAATTTTTGGTGTAAAAGTTTAAGTTTCAAATTAACGGTCTTGCGCAGTATGCTTCTTCAAAAAGACAGATTGAAATTTGGCCAATTTCGAGTTGACCAATCAAGCTGAAAAGTTTTGCACATTGGTTAAATCATCGGGAACTTTGGTGAACCCAGACAGACAGACAGACACACGGACATATTAAAATCTAAACTCGCTGAAAAATATTGACCAACCTATAAAAAGGAAGTTGAGTTGGAAAGTGGGAAGTAGCTCTTTAAAAGGGAAATCACGCTCGTTGTGATGTGATCGTGTTATAATTTTGCTGAGCTGAACAAAAACTTCATATTCATTTTCCTTTTTTTTATAGTTGTAGCAGCGTTCTACTCTACGCACTATTATTATTATTTTTTTCTTCTTTTGGAGAAAACGCATGCATATGCAATTATATAGGGAGGAGAAAAAACAATGTGAACTTTCCCTCCAGTGATTTTGCACACAAGAAAAAAAAATTTATTTGCTTTCATTTGCATTTTATGTGGGAGGAAAAGAAGGAGGGAGAAAGGAGTCACGACCACGACTCACAACTTGCAAAAATAGGGGATTGCCAAAAAGTTTAAGCTTTTTTACATGACATAGGTACATAACTTGAAATTTTTTGTAACGACAACGAGACCCAAGACAAGAGTGAAGGGAGACGAGCTCGATGAAAAGTTAAGTTCTCACAATCACTTTGAAAAAAGCAAAGGAGTAACTTTAAAGCTGAAAACTAGTTGGGTTGGAATGGGAGTTGAGTGAAATGGAAAATATAGGGATTCTGGACAATTTCTCCAGTTTCAAATGAAGAAATCGCCAATTCTTTGCAAATATTCATAAGCTACTTTTTTGCTACTCCTGGAAAATGTATGGATTCTGGACAATTTCTCCAGTTTCAAATGAAGAAATCGCCAATTCTTTGCAAATATTCATAAGCTATTTTGCTACTCTCCCATTTCAAAAGAATCTTGCCTTTCCTGGAAGTGAACAAAAAGACAGATACTCTTAAGCTTGTTTATTCTCCAGAGGACATGAAATCGGAGAACATTTTAAAAACTCCCGCTTTTCCATTTTCACTACTCCACTCCTCTTGATTTTTGCTTTTAACTTTTTTTACTACGTCTTTTCCCTGTTGGGTTTTCTCTTTTTTGGCGTCTCGCCCGCGTCGCGTGTTTTTTCTCTTTCCCTACAATTTTCACTTTTACTCCAGCTCGTGCAATACTTCTGCAGAAGACTGCAGTGCTGGAGTTGGTGCTGGAGGATGAATTTGGGAAAATTGGAATCGCTATCGCAATCGTAGAGGAAAACAAAATGCTCTCCAATTTTCACTTTAGACTTGGCATCCAAAATCGCAAATCGTACAAAATAATTTGCATAAGCTTTGTACTACAAAGCGACGTGATTTTTTTTTCTCATGAACTGTGTCAAATTCAAATGAAAAGCATTATTTGGCTGCCTCTTTGAATTTTAAATTGGATCAAAAATACCCCTTCATGCAAAAATAATCTCCTCTGGAGCGGAATGATTGAGGGAATTAGTCACGTCCCTGGAGTCAGAGTTTGGAGAAAAATGTTTTACTGTGCCACTTACGTTCAACTCAATAAAATCAGGTGCATTTCATGTTATGATTTGCTCGTGTAAAATTGAAGGTGACTTTTTCCAGGATTTTCGATTCAAGGAGAAATAGTCGCACGTGCAACTGCAGAGGATTGGAAAAGTTGCAATGCATTTGCGATACCATTTAATTTTGATGATGATGATTATAATTATCATTAATGCTTAATTACAACTGAATTCCCCCACTTTGTAGTAATCGTTTTTGTAAATGCAGTATCATTAAAAGTGCATCAAACAAACCTGGAGATTTGTAATTTTCTCCAGATCTTGGGAAAGTATTTTGGTTTTAAATGAGGCATCTCCAAATCTTTGTATCCAGCAAGAAACACAATGAAATCGGAAAGTTATACTCGACAACCTCTTCTCCAGTCTTAAATAATTTTCCAGTTCTCGTTTCTCCAGACAAGTTCCATTTCCCCTATCGAATCAAATCCACAAAGTGCATTTTATTTCATTCCAAGAAAGTTTAAGAAATATTTTCACTTTAATTCCTTCAGAGCAAAACCTCAGCTCAACTGTGTTCTTAGCCGCAGATTAACAAAATAAATAAAAATACTTGTTTTTGGAAACAGTTTCTCCAGACTGGAAGGTTTTTGTCCAGGTCCAGACCAAGCAGAATAACAATAATAATTTCTCTATTGTTTTACCCAGACTGCATTCGAGGTAAAAAAAATAAATAATAAAGTGCAACTTACAAAATGGTTGGAACTGGATGCTGGAGAAATTCTATTTTCTTTCCAGCAGCTTAGAAGGAAAGAGAGATGGTTTCACTTAAAAAGCTCTCGACTCCGAGGCCAGACCAAGCCAGGCCAAGATAGGCCATACCTTTTTAAGTGAATGGCACTTTAGGGAACTTGGCGCACTTTCAAAAACATCACATTACAAACAAAAAAAATTACCCCACTCAATGCTTCATCCAGCGATCTAGACTTCCAGTTCTCCAGCAGTAGCAGTATTAGTCCATGGGGTTAAGTAAAGGGAAGGGAGGGCTTTTGTCTTTTCAAGTGCATGCTATTTAGGAAGTTAAAGTTAGCAACTGGTCTCTCTTTCTAGACTTCAGGCTCTCCAGCAGTAGCAGTATTAGTCCATGGGGTTAAGTAAAGGGAAGGGAGGGCTTTTGTCTTTTCAAGTGCATGCTATTTAGGAAGTTAAAGTTAGCAACTGGTCTCTCTTATTCTTCTCCAGATTTTTACAAAAAACTTTCACGGCCGCGATATAACGGTCACGGGCTGGAAGAAAAAACTGATGTCTTCGAATAATTTGCAACTGGTTTGGTTAAATCCGTTATGGACCCGTGTATCCAGCTTCGACACTGATACGATACAGCAGTACAACTCAAGCTTCAAGAAAATATTCTCTTCGTCGAGAGTTCTCAGCCATTTCCGGGGAAATTCCAAACCACAAAATCATTGTTAACTTTTCCGAGAATAAAATGCGCTTTGAAACTTTGAAAAAGTTTTTTTTTCGAGGGAAATGAAAAAACCTCTAAAGTATTTGGTTTGTTTGGTTCTGGTTTTGAAGACCTTTTTCTATGTTTCTTCGTGTTTCTGTGGCTTTTCAAAGTTTTTTGGGAAATGTTCCTTCAAATTTGTTCCAAAAAAGTTGAGATTCCGCCTGAGGTCTTCCAACGCATTTCCTTCCGGAAAGGAAGAAGCTTTGTAGATTTACGATCGTGATTTTGATTGCGATTGTCAAAGAAGGAATGTCATATCCAAGTCATCATCATCCAATTTTTATTTACAGCTTTTTTTTCTCCAGTTCTTCTTCTGCTGGAGAATAAGAAGTTCTTGTTGATGTAGATCCTCTTGAGTTAAATTGAATCAAGAGACAAAGACAAAAGGCAATGGCAATGGGGTCGAGTCGAGTGCATCCATTTCATTTAATGTGCATCCATTTATTCAAAAGAAAAAAAAAACTTAACCCCATTTTCTCCAGAGCCAAGTCCAGGCACTCACTCACTCAACTCCACTCACCATTTTTATCTTCGCACATTCTCGTTCTCAGGAAATGAAATGAAAAACAATGGAAATGGGATGAGTAAATTAAGGAAAATGAGAATGCAATTGTTTTTTTCTTTCTTTCTGTCTTCGTCTTCTCCAGAAGAAGAAGAAGGACTTGATGATCATGAGCATGATCGCAATCGCGATTGTAAAATTCTGATGATGATGGTGATGTGCCGTTTGCATGAAAGTTGTTCGTACATCCGAACGAAACGTAAGTGGATGATAATGGAGCGGAGCGTTTAAAGTGGAGATCTTGTTTGCTAGGGCATGGTTCTGTTGTCTTCAATTTAATGAGAAAAAAGCTCTGGAGAAAGGAAGACGAGTTTGATGCGATTTGTATTCTAAAAATATTTTTGATCATGCGAAACGACGAGGAACTTTTACTTCCTTTTTAAGCTACTTACAGGGAGGAAGTGGATGTCCAGAGGTGGCAAAATCTCTTCCCCGTGGGTTCTGACTCTGGTTTATTTTCTGACGAACAAGGAGGTTTAAACCATCATTTACCCACCTGTAAATACATCCCTGCATGATTACTTCTTCTCCACTTTTAATTTGTTATTCAGTTGAATTCTCCTCTTGATGATGATGAAAGTGAATGTTCAGTAACCGGAAATGAATTTGAATG
>JAHZMX010002052.1:0-19174 GCA_027743895.1 Seira musarum | reverse complement strand
TCAAGTAAATAAAAGTCAGGCTTCTTGTAACGCTATAATGCACATGGTAATAATAACCCACCCGTTCACTCACTCGCTCCTAATCTTATTAAATTTACTTTTCGCGTGCATCATCATTATCATCTCTTCCGAGAGCTACTCGAAAGATAATCCGCTTGTTGGGCAGCGCAGTGGTAGGAATGGAAGCGTGTCACCGTAAAAATCCAATAAAAATGCAATTGTAATAAAGCATTTCCGCATCTGTTTACTTGTTGGGTCCCAGTAAAACTATGATGATCATTAGATGTTCAGTGACTAAAGTGTACTTTAAAGGATCATCTTATTTCATTTTAAGTACGATATGTTGATATTGCGCCACCTTCTTTTCAAATGAAATAGAAAGGCAAGGAAGCCAAAGCCAACGAACCAAACCAGGTAAGGTAAGTACGCCTAGCAAAAGTCATGCTCGAATCTTCTTTTCTACCTCGAGTTTTTTCGAGATGCGTCAGACACCATTTCAGTTTAAACTTTGAAGCAAAATACATATACTATTTCGCATCATAATCATAATCCCTTGAGCGCGCGAAGGCCATTTTTACTGGATTTAATGTGTGCAATGTGCAAAAAGAAGTTAATTTGCCAATGAATGAATTTTGTTAACCACGAAAATATTTTGAGATTTTGTATTTGCATTCTAAGTTCTGGTTGGAATTGGAAGTAACGCAACGCGCAACGTGAGTTTTTTTTTACTTCTTCGAAGGCTACTTATTTCACCTTCTGATCATTGACCTAATTATATTGCCCAGACAGACGGTCTAACATTTAAGCGTGTGTTTTTACCACCCTTACTTGCTTTAATAAAGAATATATTTCCTTTTAAATCTGTCTGAATTTTCAATTAGGCTTATTCCTTAGAAATTAAAACTTCTATTGCAAACATTCGGCTCTTGTTTCATTTCACATTTTGGAATCCCCATAAAAGTTCGTATTTTTTTTTCAAATAATTCTGCAATAACAAACTTCGTGCTTGAAAACGTGAGATCGGAAAGCCACGGATACGGAATGATCCTGTTCATGAACAAAAAATTTACATTTTAACAAATACAGCTTGCTCTTATAATTCGTTCAACCTGATAACTCAATCAAGTCAACTCTACTCTCATTTCATAGGAAGCCAGAAGTAGGTCTTGATATATTGATACAACATCAATAACATTTCAGTGACACTTCCAAGAAAAAATCCTGAATTGTCAAAAACGAATTCAGCATAAATGCTCATAAAAACTCGTCATGAAATAGAACTAAACGTAACTCAATCAAATATATTCTGCCATAAAAAAATCGTCTCGAGGCTGGCTTAGATTCATTATGATACAACCATACTCTCTGTTTTAACTTTTATTGTTTTATCCATGCAATAAATCAATGCATAAGGGGTGTTTCGTTTCATACACTCACACTCATGGATTTACATAAAACCAACTACTTTGTAGCTCCTCAATAGCAATACTGTCTTGAATTTTGTCTTGTGCCATGGAACCTACCTACACATGTGTCAATGATTAAGCGCAACGAACTTTTTTGTAAAAAAGAAGCAATTCAATGGATGGGCAGACATAATCATCATATTTGGTTCACGTAGTATTAACCCATAGCCTTCTAAGTCGACCTCATGTTTATTATTTCATTAACCCTACAAGATAATATGATAAATGATAATTTTTTTTGATTACGTAGTAAGTCTGATTTGGCCTAAGCAAATTATTTTTAACTTTAGAACTAACCAAAAAGCTTGGCATTTTAAAGCTTTCTGGAGGGGAAAATTGACCTAATCTCAAATTCGATTGGAATTTATTGCGGAAGTATTCTTAAAATCAAAACAGTAAATGTTTTAACGATGACACTTTACCGGGTACATTATTTGTACACAATACCTAGAGATAATTGAAGGGGAAAATATGACATGCTTTTATTATTAGCTCTTCAACACACGAACCAATCTTTTTTCCTTTTTGCTTAAAGGATTTTGCAAAAGTATAAAAAGTGAGACATTAGAAATTAGATTTTCATGCGACCCACTCACATTCTTCTTCAGCATATATTATTGACCATTCATCTCCTTGCCTTTGACATAAAGTTTTGGTGATTATAGTTATNTTTGTACACAATACCTAGAGATAATTGAAGGGGAAAATATGACATGCTTTTATTATTAGCTCTTCAACACACGAACCAATCTTTTTTCCTTTTTGCTTAAAGGATTTTGCAAAAGTATAAAAAGTGAGACATTAGAAATTAGATTTTCATGCGACCCACTCACATTCTTCTTCAGCATATATTATTGACCATTCATCTCCTTGCCTTTGACATAAAGTTTTGGTGATTATAGTTATTACTCTTCAGAGTTTTAGTTTTACGGCAACAGATAAAAAAAGCAGTTTTTTACCTTAAAGCCTACAAAAAACCAGAGATATTAAATAAAACAGACGTGTGTAGTAAATGCGTATGCTGAATATGGGAAAAAAATATTAAGATTCGATTCTGAAATGTTACCAGTGCATACATAAGTAAAGTATATCAATGCCTATAAGCATGCCTATTTGTTGGTTTCGATTTCGATTTGTACTTTACGTAATGAAATGAAAAATAACATGACAAAATTTCATTCCTTGAAAAGCACTTTAGAGATGAGAGCAAAAATAGGTCCTATTCCCCAAGTTCCATCTTTTAGTACTTAAAGCAATTTTTTTGCCAGTAAATTAAAATGGTCCACTGAAAATGTTTTTATTATTCTTTTTTACGTCGCAATCAAACCTATGTTCTATGTAGATACTTAGAATACTTCGGCATGATGTTTCATCTAAAAATCCGTTAAGTAGGTACGTTTTCTCTTTGATAAAGCAAACAAATGGAAAACAATGTAATGCATCAAGCAGCTACACACGCATGTTTTGCTATTGTTGCAAATGCGTTCTATTTTTATTCATTGTTTGCACACAAGTAGAGCGAAAACATTTCTTCTAGACTCATTATTTCAGTTTTCTCTCCTCCTTTCTACGCTACCATCAAAATAACAGGCGGCTGGGGTTGTTTCCTTAAATATGCATGAGAATTACTGATTGGGTTGTTTTTAGTACCAAGTGCCATTTAGTATTTAGTACGAACATCTTCAGATACAGGCTAAAATACATATTTGTATTTTCGGGCGGAAGCAACAACTTTATTTGTCAATTTAATAGCTAGATCAGTGGAAAATAAAACACAAGTGCTTAATCGTTTTGCCTGAATTCATGATGATAGAATATCAACATTCAAAATGAAAATTGAGTCTTTTTTTAGAATTGTCCTTTAATTTTTGAAGTCACCGAGTTCCAATTTTTTTATTGAACTTCCAGTAACAGTACAATATCCAACCTAAAAAAATTATTGGTCTATAAGTCCAGACTATGCTTGCCGGTGACACCGATAATATTTATGTATGTGAACAGAAATTGCTTTGTGAAGAAATACTGGCATGCTGTTAATCGCTCTAATGTAAGCAAGTAAGACTCTTCTCCAGCAAAACTTTTCTTTCTCATTCAAAAAATAATCTTTAACACTTTTATCTTTCCTCTTGGATGATGTGATGTCGTGATGAGCAAAGAAAAACCATGGCTGACTCACATTTCAAATAATCTCACTTTTCTTATACTCTATAGCACATTCTGCTGTGTTATGTGATGTAACAGCTCAGTTTACGAAAGATGAAAAGAGAAACAGACTGTTTTGAAATAAAATCGAGATCTTACATTATTATTACACACAACACAGCATTCTCCTCTAAACGGCATTTATGAAAAAATATACACATATTGTTCCCCATAAGTATGTCGAGCTTTACTGATCATATCATGGGTGGTAGGATGACATTCTTTTTTTTTCTCGACACCACTATCACCCACTAGGTCCAATACAACATCATCTTTTATTCCCTTTTGAACTTCTCTTCTGTCTAGTTAGTAATAATGTGAATTGGATTGTTATTGCTATAACATACAGACTTGACTTAACTCCAGTCTAGTCCAGTTAAGTTGAAGACCAACGACGGGAATATATATTTTTTTCTCTCTCTTTCCGAGAATGTTGCTGTCTTTTTTCTGGATTGTGATTACATGTATTTATATGTATATGTGCGTTCCTTTTAGTGAGAGATAGAAACATGTCCAGAGAGGTGAAGAGAGAAAATGTATGAACTTGGACGAGCGGAACACAACATAATTCTCAAAAGGAAAGAGGAAAAGAGCGTAAAGAACCAGTTAGTTTATTGGTAAAGCCCATTAAAGGAAACACTTTTCTGTTAGGAGAAGAGGCAGGCAGTCGCTTCATTTCATTCTGCACCACTGGTCGAGTCAACCGACAAGCCAGGCAAAGCCAAGCTTGAGTGTTTGATAAGGATGATGAAAATATGTGCTCGAAAGAAAAATAAATTCGATGGAATGTACTTACTTAATACGTAACATTTAACATAATGCCAAAAAAAAATCAAGCTTAATACAGTGTTTAACTCTCATACATTTCTTATTATGAAGATCAGTAAGGTCAACCAGGGCAAACAAGATTATTGTGGTAGTAATTATTCTAGTAATTGAGGCAATAAATACATTATTCTGTTTTATTTTTATGGGTATTAGGAATTTTTCAACTTCATTTTTTCCATTGTGTCGTCGCAGATCACAACACAATAATAGTTAAACACACACGCGTTGATACTTAAGCAAGACAAACCAAGGACTTGTCTTTGTTTTCCACCGCAAAAATACGGAAAATAAAATTTCTTCTGAAAATGTAAGGGAAGGACAGGATATGAATTTTTACTCTGATACACCCACACCCACCTAAAATGGGTATACTTCTACGAAAACGGATTTTTTATCACTCCATGTCCAAGTGCTTCATGTCTGCGAATGAAATACCAATGATGTGATATGTGATGTTATGTTATGTGAAAAAGCTCGAAAACAGCAGATGGCCCGAAAAATTTTTGTAAACAAATATCAACACGAACCTTCTTCATCCCCTTTCGCTTTTTCCCGTCTCAATCAATTAATAAATGCTCCCTGAGTGAGCAACAACTAGACATACATTGCATAGTACCTACCACCACTAAAAATAAATCTCTCCGGACTAAATGGGAAAGGGACGAGCGAGAGAGATGTGAGATATGTAAAAACAAATCTATTTTCTTGACGGTCCTCATTAAAGAGTATCTGCGAATGAAATACCAATGATGTGATATGTGATGTTATGTTATGTGAAAAAGCTCGAAAACAGCAGATGGCCCAAAAAAATTTTTGTAAACAAATATCAACACGAACCTTCTTCATCCCCTTTCGCTTTTTCCCGTCTCAATCAATTAATGAATGCTCCCTGAGTGAGCAACAACTAGACATACATTGCATAGTACCTACTACCACACCACCACTAAAAATAAATAATCTCTCCGGACTAAATGGGAAAGGGACGAGCGAGAGAGATGTGAGATATGTAAAAACAAATCTATTTTCTTGACGGTCCTCATTAAAGAGGCTGAGGTTAGGATGTAGTACGTGCTTGAACCGCAAAAGCTCCAAAAAAGTCTGAGTATCCTCAGTAATCCATTTCAGCGAGATCTGGAGCTTTCATTATTTCAACACGAATCCTTTGACATTCATTTTCATCTCATCTCATTCATTCACTGATATTTGAGGATGGAATTCCAACTTATATCCTTGTAAGTCAGTAAGTCTATTTGGTTACGCTTTGGCCAGACTATTGTCATTTTTTTCGTACTGCCAGTACAGCACCGTAACTGTAACGTAGCATCCCATTCTTTTACCCCATTGCCACTTTTCCATTCACTGACTGAATATGTAACTTTGGTCTGGAATGAAGTCCTAGTGAAGGCTTATTTTCAAATGCAATATATTTTATGTCATCACGTCACAATGTCATAATGCAATATGTATGACTTTGCAATCATCAACGTCTTCAATAAGCTATTTTAACGTCATATTGTGCTAAGAATAGAACAGACTATGAAAAGCGTACCATCAAGCTCCAATCATCATCATCATCATTACCCATCGTTCCTGGAAACCTCCACACATGATAAAAAACGAAATGGCATCAATAGTGAATGAATGCGCGTTAAGTATTACGTTAGGTAAGCGATACGAATGCTGCAAAAAATGACAGCTTCATCATAATCCCAATCTAAGTTGATCGAACCATTGAGCAAATTCTTTGGATTTTGTCTATTTCCAATACACAATACAATCGTTTTTTACTGATTGTGTAGTCGTAGTGTCCCGTTTTTGTCTTGGCTTGACACGCGATAAAAATCTCAGTATGGTTACTGTACGTTTTAATAATCAAATTTTCAGTTTTCGCGTACGCCTTTCCATATTTTAAATGTATTTTCATACACTTTATTCTACTTGAACATACAAAGCAATAAAAATACCAATGGCTCGTTTGACATTTTTGTTTAACGTTAATTGACTAAAAATTCTCATGTGAAATGGAAATGACACGATTACAATTACATTGAACACAAAAACAAACCATATTCAAATAAAATTGACATTTGCCAGATGATTTTTGATGTGATGTTTGCTGTCAAAGTACTTGTGACATTCTAACCAGCTTATATCTTAATCAATTCGCGAATGCTGAGCCCTTGACAAAAAAATGGTACCGTACATACCATACCATACACCCTGCTTATCATATCGTCGTACATGAATGTAACGAGTTGGTCTCAAGACTTGAGATTTTGAAAAATATAAAATAATCCTAATCATATGTAAGTACATACTTACATCACTTGAAGACATAAGATGAAGAAAGAAACCCCGATGGACAATGTCATGTCATGTAAATTGACTTGAGTTTGAGGAGAACAACGATTTGATTCAATCGATCAAATAGAATAAGTAATACTAAAAGGCTAGTAGAAAATTCTTACTTGCTTATCGGATCCGTGGGTTTTTGTTTTGCGATAGAAGAAAGATAATTTCAATGCAAAGCCTAATTAATTTCTTTTTTTAAACTTCGCAGAAGTGAGGAGAGGATAAAAGATGTGGTCGAGCTAAAAAAAACGGTGTTAATGCTGACGTTGTGTGGAGTCGAGAAGAGACGCGTGCTGTCTTCGCAAGAGTACACGTGTTTCCCTTCACAAAAGAATCTTTTTAGAGAAAATATACTTTTTTAACAACGCAATAAGCATTCCAAGAGGACAGCTGGAGTTCTCAAACTGAAAAGTGAAGTATTTTTTTAAAAGAAAGGATGATGTGATATGAAGCCCTCGGAATTATGTGGATAGCTTGGCTATTCAATTCAATAATTTTTCCCGAGCTAAATGCAATACGATGCACGACACGCAAATCACATACTTATTGTAAACTTTCGATTGGTTTCAGGTTGATTTTTTTTTTCTTCTTAAAAAACACTTTTTTAAAACACTTATCTTCTCATGGTACATACATACGTAATGTAAGAAATACGTAAACAAAAAAGATTAAATTCTGGTTGTTTCATCGGTGCGTTATCATTGACATGAGTGACACATTAAAACTTGCACACATTTACAATACAACAAGTGTGATGATTGTAATTGCGATGATGTGATGTGATACGATGCACAAAATGACTACGATGAAGAATAACGGATTTCAAAGAATGTGCCTTGGATATGTCAAACATAATACCTATATGTAAGAGGATTCTTTTTTTCGATTAATCACTGGTCACCGTTTAAAAAAAAATGAATGATCCCTCAGCTACCCTGTCACATAAGTAGTCGATGATGTTCATATTTTTATTTTGAATACGTGATTTCATATGCAAATAACCGAACTAAAAGCCACCAAAAATGAATACATACATTCTATTAAAACCAGTTGAATAGGTAAATATCTAAAGAAGTTTTTTTCCCTTTTATTAAAGATAATATTGTCAAATTGTACGGGTTCGGAAGCACCTATGTAGTAAATATGCGATTATTTTAAGCACGTACATACGTAAGCATCGAAGAATTTACTCCTGTGAATTCGATTCGCCCTCCTTCCTCAGTATGTTTGATTGAGAGAAGAACAGAACAAAGCACAAGATGTCACATTTTTTCTTTCTTTATGTGTTCCACGTAATATATTTTGCAGAAAATGAAATGTCACACGGATTAATACAATTAAAAATGGGTTACAGGTTATATACGTCGTATTTCATTTAAAAAAAAAAACAACTTTTTTTTTGTCTTTGGACACTCATAAACTCTACATAAGTTATAAAGTGAATGTTTGTAAAAAGATGTATGCAAACTAAGGAGAGAAAAAAGATTCTTTGCTTTTGTAGGAAAAAAAGATGAGGATTTAACTTGACACAATCCTAGTAGCAGTCCTAGATTGCAACTGGCGAACCTCCCTTTCAAAAAGGATATGATGTGAGTTGAGTTTGTTGAAGGATGGTTTAGCAGTTTCATCCTCTTCTTCTTATTCACTTTACTTCGTTCATGGCACGGCTCACTCACATTCAGTTCAGACAGTTTTGAAACTTGAAACAAGTAAAGTTAGCAGCATCATGATCATCGTCATCATCCACCAACATCAACAGCGTAAAGTTGTAAAGATTGAAAGGACTGACTGACGGACTTTTGAGTAGCGCATGGTGCTGTTAAATATGTATACGTATAATATGCAATAATGCCTTCATGTTAAGTAAGGAAAGAGTAAGTACATATGCATTAAATACGGCATACTTACATTCCAATTTTTTTTTTACAGAAAAAAATAATACGGAATTCACGTATCACTAATCTGTGCTATGTAGCACATATGAGTATGTATTTACTTCTACAAGCCACAGCGGACTGCTGAAAAAATAACCCATGACAATCGGCAATCTCCTCTTCTTCTTTTCTCTTTCTAATACAATATAATATATGACTACTACCACGGGCTTGAGCCTGTATCTTTTTTATACCTTTAATTTTTTATACTTAAATATAATTCATATGACCAAGATCATTCCCATAATATTGCATTATTTCTTCAAAGTTACAAGTGTGTGAGGAGCTCAAAAAACACCCCATTATATTCATATAAAAAATTCTTTTTCTCGCTTCGCCTCGCCTGGCCTGTCTTAAACTTACAATCACAATCAGCCAGCAACAGCAACTAACTTGCAAGTTTAGCTACTTCTTCATGATGGTGATGATGATGATCATCTTCTTCATACAGTGATTTTTATTTAGCGAAAGAAACTTTACTAAAAGTGATATGATGACTGTGTGGTGAGCTAAGAGAAGAAGAAGAAGCAAATGCAGCAGAAAAGAACCCAAGCAAATGAGAGAGAAGAGGAGCACGTTAACCCTAGCCTCAGTTGTTGCCTGTGATGCTTTATTTTCATCAGCGTACTTTCATCATCTTTCAAGCAAAATGTTTGAACATCATACCACATAACTTTACCCATTTCATATTGAAAAACTCTGACTCTGATTACTAATAAATGAACAGAAATAAAAACGCATGTGTATTTTATTATTATCATTCATTTCGAGAAAAAAATATGAACTAGCCTCTCAGTCAGAAGCAAAGTGCAATGAAATGAAATGAGCAAGGGAGTTTAAAGTTTAGGGGAATCATGATATGAATCAGGCTAGGCAGGCACTGGCTTGGCGTTGGCATTACCTAATTTTTGTATGAAAGTATGTATATATGAAGAGCCTTTACCATTACTTTTTATGATGCATACACACTTTTAAAAAAATATGTTCCTACAGAACACCATGATGATGATGGTGATGACGATGACTGACCGAACTGAACGAGCAGTGAGCCAAGCTAAGGAAGGAACGGCAAATAACAAAAACCAGCATAAAACATAATTTCTTCTTGTTGTTATTATGACGATGATGATAATGACGACGACGATGATTGTGCTTCGAGGACACCAAAACTAAACCATTATTAGTTAGGAGTAGTAAATAAGCTTTAAAAACGACGGTTGTATTATAGCCGTGTCGTAGTCGAGAATGGTATCATGCAAAAGACTTTTTACCTCTCTGTAACATAGCTAGCTATTTCTTCATATAATCAAGAATCATCATGATTATCGAAATAGTAAAGGGTTGAAAATACACTCTCTGCATAGTGCAACGATAAACATCTCGTACTTGTACATAACGCTGCGCTCACTTGACTTTTCTTACGCGTACTGATTTTTTTTACCTTCATACTTTGATTATCATCACACAAACCAAACCACCATATTATACATAAGTCTATGTTGAAGTTTAGGCCGGTAGTTTACTCACAGTCTTGATTCAGAGTATGTATGTTATACCACCAAGTACAATGATGGAACAGTCAAGTAGAAATCCTCCTCGAACAATTGAAAGAAAAAGTTTACGTTGGTTAAATCAAATCAGTGAGTTGAATTCTTTGAAATAAAAAAGTTGAATGCAAGAATGTACTACCTCATTGTTACTATTACTATTGCATACCTCTACAGAAACAGAAACCAAACCAGTCAGTCGGACTCAGTTTTTTTCTGCTGTAAAAGAGTATCACCATTTTTTTCATACAGTCTATTCAACTGAAGTTCGTGCACTTTTAAAAAAATATTCACAACTTACTTACGACGCGAAGAAATATGGTTATCATTTGAGAAAGAATACAAGGCTTAGCTTAAAATTAATTTGTGTGTGGACTTGTGGAGGTCTCAAGTCTTTAGCAATTTATGCATTGTTTTCTAGTCCAGACCTGATAATCAAAGTATATATATGCTTTATTGCAAAATTAATAAACAGACAAGTTCAAAGTTTAAATACAAATACAATTTCAGATAAAATTATGAGATTTATTATTGAGATTTTGGGGAACTGGATATTTGTCCCATCCGCATTTAAAAAATGAATGATTTTGTAAACTGCAATCTTTGGACAAAATAAAAAAAGAACTCTAGGAATGTAATTATGCATTATTTTGAATTGGCAAACAAAAGATTTTATTCTACCATCAAGACTACATTAGTCCAGAAGTAGGTACCTAATTTAACCTTCCTGGTGCATCCCGTATCACGATTTTTATCAAGGATAATGAATGCTTCATGATTACTTTTATTTGCAAACAGCAGTTACACGGTCAATGAGCAAGTAATAAAATTTACGGTAGCAGTGGTGGGGAAACGAAATACTTATTGCCACATAAATTTTAATTACTAATTACTCATTTATGTTATACCAACTGAATAGATTCTAACCAGGTACGTTTGCTATCTGTCCTTCAATTAATTAGCATTCGAAATTCCATTTCCGCCGAGACGAATGGAAGTGCGTGAAGGCGTATTTTTTTGCAATGAAAAGAGCCATTCATTCACAATACTCTCTAAAATCATCCCTTTTTTTTACTTAACGAAACAAAAAACAAAAACTGTATAGCCTTCTTTGCCCAGTATGTATACACAAAAAAGCAAGCTTCATTCATCCCTTTCCTATGATTCCAGGACTCAACAACATTTTAGGATCGCATTGCAATTGTATGTATGCAGTAAAGCATTCAAGAGGGAGGTCGAGCCAAGCACCAAAATACAACAAGGGATCATAAAACCAGTGTGAGTGAACGGAATGCACCTGTATTGCAACGTTCATACCAGTAAAAAATGTTTTCTAAAGATCATCATTGATTCAATGCCCTTTTCAAAAAAAATTGCGTTGTAGGGTAAAGCATTATTATTGTTTACGCAAAAAAAATGGACGTGGGTAGGTAGTTGCCAACGAAGTCACAGTTTTTTTTTTAAAATTCCCAGCTTCAGCTCAACTTGGCTGAAAAGACTACTCTTCCCATAGCGCCTGTTGCTTCTTCAATAATACTGCTTTTACTGTACATACTGCATATTGTGTTCTTATCATCATTAAAAACCTTTTCATTTGTAATACACGCAAGACAGGATTATTAAAAATTGTAGTTTGCATGCGTGATGGTGATGCGATGCGCAAGTAGTTTTAAACGGTATAATTTTTTTTTTCAAAAAGTCACTTTACATTCAGAGTTGACCTGACACATACGTTTGGAAAAAATCATGCACAAGGAAAAGCATACAATGCTTCAGCCAACCACTTTTACATCATCATCATCACTACCACCATACACGGTTAAAAAGTTTGAAAGAACAAGTAAACCACTTCCATTACAGAAATTATAGGCAAGTCAGCACGTCATGATCGTTATTATTACCATTACAGCCAGTCTATTCTGCAAGCGGAACTGCGACAACGACAACAATGTTTATAAAAATGTAATAGTATGGTGCATATTAATTGGTAAAAATATAACATCATCAAAATCAAAGTCCCAACGTACTTTTTAAATCACGGATATGAATTGGAGTATGTATATGTTATGTCCAAAGAGACATTAATTTCTCCACAAAATGAGATGAATTTAACAATACTGCGTATAAAAGCAATGTGAACTGTGATGCGTCAATAGATGATTTTTGTTTCATCTTATTCAAAAATATATTGAACACGAGAATAAATAAATAACTTGCAAAATACGGGCCAAGCCTTATGCCAGCAACTTTCGAGCTCAAAGCTTACAACTGCAGCATTAGAACTACCTGTGTATACCTGCATTCCACATATGTTATATAAAAGCTTGCCTAGGAATATTTAGAATGATTAAATGCTTTTTTAGAAGAGGAAATAAATGCTTTTTGCACGGAACATTTTAAAGCAAGGGTTCGACCCACCACCGTATTAAACTTTTGTATTGTACACATATCTGTCTGAAAGTGAGCTTTTATTTCTGCAGTAAACTTTCAATGAATCTGGTTAAGCTATGAATATGTAGTTTATACACGTAATAATAGTAACCCCAAAAGAAATATAATTTGACTCAAATCTTTAACTTTAAATGAAAATCGATAATGATTATCTATCTATTCATTGAGGATCCTCCTGCCTTTGCTGCTATGTCGCCAAGTCTATTACGAGACAAACAACTCTCTTAATTTTGAAAACCCACAATCGTCAAACCGTAAAGGTAAAATTAAAGCTCTAGCAATGCTTCAGAGAAGTCAATGAAGCAAATCCCGGATGCAACAAAAATATAATGAATGATGTGTGTGTAAGTACTGCTCTTCGACTCGTATTACTATTACTAAAATATAAGGAAAAATATGATGCAGTCAACCATATTTGTCCCAAATGATTTCTCTTCTTTTCACCTACCATTAAGAATAAATAATGCATTGAAAATTGAAGCAATCTTTTTGGTAAATTTATCATACAGCTCTTATCATCATGTCACAGAATACATTTCCAAACTTTGTTTGTGTCACCATCAAATTCATGTGAAACTTCAAAACAAAATTGAACAGATTTGATCTGTCTAAATTGAAGGAAAAGTTCTAGTCTTAAATGCAGTGGCAATTGAAAAAGACAAGACTACAACTCGTTTTCCACCTTACCAGAGCCACACGAAGGAGCTCTGATGTTACTCTTTAAAGAAACAGCCTCCTAACAGTAGAGATTCATTTTTTCTTCGAAATGTATGTATTTGTAATGGAAAGATATATGTATACACTGATTGTGAAAGAAAAATAGGTAAAGCAAGAAAGAATGAGAATGTTAATTCAACAGGTGACAATGAAAGGTACCGACCGACGACGCAACGACAGAGGAAAATGAATGCAATTACATTACCAAGAATATAAATATATCTATAAAATCATTCAAAGAATAATACGGATATAAAAGTGCAATAATATTCACTCAAGTAAATCCGTTTGTCATACATACATTCCGATATATGATGATAAGTTGCAGTGGGTAAAAGGTTCCATTTTACTTACAAGTGAAACGAAGTGATTAAAAAAAACTTACATACATACTTGCGTATTTGACATTTTATTGTAAACGCTTTCATCTCAAAAACAAAATGATTATGGTTTTCTACGTAAGAACGTAAGTCGTAAAATGTTGCTGATAATGAAGGTAAAAAAAACATTCCTAAGAATCAATATATACCCCAACCAACCCACTTTGCGTTCCCCTTCTTTTGGCCACAGGGATTCTTTTAGGTAAGTCACGATAGGAGTCGAGTCATAAAGCTAAAAAGGGACTGCGACACTTATACCTTGCGACAAAGTTTTCCCCATAAGAGTGCAATAGATTCTTACTTGCTGTTAGCACGAAAATTTTGAAATTTTTAGGTGGATTTCTTCAATACAATCTTAATCTTAATGTTGATAATGGCCAGAGGAGGAATGTTTAGTGAATGGCTCAAAATAAGGGGAGGGGGTACTCTGCGCGTAAGTATGAGAGTATTGAGAGTTTTGTTTACCCCCTAGTTCAAATCTCGGCATCGTTTTACGCGAATAATGTGAATAGTATCTCCTCGATTGAATTGGGTAGCAAAGAATACGAGAGAAAATTATTATTATGCTTATACAGTTCGTAGGTATACCCATCATCATCATTATCGTCATCATCACGTCACCATTCACCATCACCCTTTTTTGAATAACACTTTTACGTTTTGTTTCTCACTCCATCCATCCATTCCCTTCCCTCACACAATTGTCGCGAGCAGGAGCAGAACATGTTGCATTATTGTATTGTATTGGCTGCTGTTGCACTGACTGTTGTAGTGTTCAAAGAGAGGAATATGAAAATACCGTTACAAACAAGCGATTTTAATCACTTGACGCTCGCTCAAAAGAATGTAAGTCGTGTCGTATAGTTTGAAGTTATGACTTTTTTTCAAGCCGACATTAAATTTCAAGTTACCTCGAAGCTCCCGCAAGTACTCATGTTGCATTTCTTACACCACCGCACGTAGTGTTGCGATTTTCGCCGTATGAAATTTACTTTATTCTATTGTATACACTTGGGCACTGAATAATATGTCTACGTCATAAACGAGGCATTCTGAGCGTACATACTTACATTTGCCTTGCACACCGAATGGCCTGAATTCCATTGTCATGCACCCATCATTCAATCACATCACACATAAACACACACAACATATGCTATGAGATTTTCGAGTATAATACATAATCCTTTCCCGAACCCTAAGCATACCACAATGTCACTTCTCGACTTCTCACTAATTTCGAAATCAACTCAAGCCAAGATGAGACCGAAAAATTATGCATTTGGAGCTGCAACTGCCGCAACAAAACCTACTTTGTGAACGCATACCCACATCAATCCGATCCTTCAGAAGTGACTCTTAAAAATGATGCGTGAATTGGCTTTGGTTTTGAGTTCAACAACTTTAGGTACTTACTTTTACAATTAATAGGTCATTAATTCACTGACTTTTACATTTCATTCGAGTTCAATTCACTGGTCCTTCATGTCTCAGAATTTCAAGGCTTCTTAAATTCTCTTTTAATCTTAATGAGTTTTATCACTTTTATTTTTTTGACATTAAAACCAAACCATGTACCTGCAGTTTCGAACCACGATAAATGCCTTCAGCATCTAAGTAATTACAATCCTAACGAACTTGATTGTCGGTGTCGATATTATTTCTGTCTAACCTTAACTTCATACTTAATGTAATCTATTTATTGGGAATAACCAAAACAAAGCTTTATCCAGATGAGAGGCTGAAGAGTTTTGAAAAGTAAGAGTTCAGTTCAGATGGCATGAAACATCTTCCGAGAGCTAATATAAGTGCACATTTTTAGTCCAGTAGACAAACACACGCACGTAGGCATTATAAAGCCTTAGGTTTTCAAGGATTTCTATGAACATTCCAAAATGCATTTATGCTTTCTACCTGTAGGGTGTATTGCAAATTGTATTTACATATATCGTATTTCTCATTTTGCAATTTCGAAAGTATATGATGCAAAAAAATATCATAAAAATCTAAACGCATATACACCCCCCAATATTTCTTTTCAGGCGACCCTTGTTCATATTAGAGATCACATCATTTTTGCTTTCAAGAGAGAAAGCTCTTCATTTTGTGGACAGGAACGAACTTCACAAACCCAAAAAAAAGAAAGGAATTCATGTATGATGACATTATTTTTACAGCTGTGCATGGAGCAAAAAAAATTAGACACATGTAATATTTTTTTAAAACTCTCCTCGATATACATAACATAACCTACTACCACGAGCCGGTCGGTCAAAAACCTGCAATGTCAGTTTTTCAGCTTCAAAGGTTTTGTAATTTTTGTCTTCTACCATTTTGTATTGCTCAAAAACTTGAACAGACCCA
Source organism: Seira musarum (assembly GCA_027743895.1). Lineage (NCBI taxonomy): Eukaryota > Metazoa > Arthropoda > Collembola > Entomobryomorpha > Entomobryidae > Seira > Seira musarum. The sequence goes on along the minus strand of JAHZMX010002052.1, from coordinate 2,933 downwards.
ATAATGGCAATGGCTGAGTTTTGTGTAGTCCATGCAATAAAGGATGCGTTACTCGTGCTAAACATTCTTTCATCCCTGCTTGCATACATAAAATGCATACAAAGCTTCTTAAACCATAATCTCCAATTCTTAATTTATTGTAAAACATGAATTTTCTCATTTTTAAAGTAAAAATGAATTAAATAATTTCGGCAACGGCTAAGAAAACCACGGAAAAAATCAAATATTTCACCTTGAAATTAGAGTAATGTTATTTGCTTATTATGAAACAAGAAGTCACACATTCCCCCAAACAATGAAATAAATACAAGTGCATTCTATCGCTTAAAACCTTTTAGTTTTCCTCTTTGGAAACTGGTTTAAGGCCGTCCTATGATTACCTCCAAAAAGTTCAAATGAATTAAATAGTAAAGTTTGTGCGACAAACGTTAGTGACATTATAGTTTTCTCATCCTGTCCATGATTGAGAATAATGAAAGTTTTACAAATGCTGCGCATATTTTTGATCTTTCAAGATTATCCTGGTAAAATTCATTTTCCTCCGTCAGTTACATGCATGTTCCAACTTCCATGAAGGATGTTTTCACGGAAAATTACGTCCCACTTCATTTGCACAAAGACGTCAATTAGGAGGACTTTAGCAAACTTTTCTAAGGATCTACTGTAATTGGCTTGGCATGAAACATGGTCCCATGATCCGCCATAATTTTTCGTAAATCATATATTATTATGGCTGATTGAGATTTAAAGTTAGATGACTGATAATAAGTACTGCAATCATATACACTGCTTTTATTAGACACCGAAACCAGTGAGTTTATTACGTAAAATGACTTTTTATGTATTTCAGATTTTTAAGTTTTATATTTGAGTGCAGTGGTTGATTGTGAAGCAGTAGACATGACATTAGACTTGTAATTGAACCAAAGTTTTGATCGAACTGGACTGAACATCTTTACCATATTATTTGTATACTTAAATGTGTTGTGTTGAGTTAGTGAGAAGAAGACATGTCGAGTGTTTAGTCTGTTAGGATCGTTCTCGTTCTATAAATACCTACATCATCACTTCATACAGACCAAATCGACTCCTCATTTACTTTACAATACAAACGCAAAACATTGCATCTACATTCATCCAAGGAAGTCGAACACTTGTCAAATCTTGACATTTCGCTTTACTCGACTTACAATCTTTCAAATTGAACTCTGTCCTTTGCCCTGGTTCTTCTTCTTTCTTCCACCCTAAGCTTTTTTTCCCCCTAAAAACCAAAATATTTTTGTGTGGTTCGTGATAATTTACTTCCTTATTGCATTTACACGTTTCAATCATAATCATTAATCATGTCCAGAGAACTGATGACTGACTGACTCTATCAAAATACGTAAAAGCATTTGTATTACACTTTTGTATAATATGATGCAAGTTTGCCACTGCTCTGAATGAAATAAGTATGTGAACATGGAGCATCACTAAATCGAATGGTAGTAGGAGAAAAGAAATATGGTGGAGAGTGATGTCGAGCGAGTGGGTGGGTGGTTACGCTTAGCTGGGGATAAAAGTGGAGTTAGGTAAAAGTGTGGAATAATTTTCTTTGTGTACGTTTTAAATATGCGTTTAAGTGAAGGCGATGCGATGTCAACAAGGTGCGTAATAAAAACAAGTGCGCAATAACACGTACCCAATTCTGCATTTGATTGCAATATGATTGCAATATTGTTAGTAGGTACTGGGAGAAAACAAGAAGCCATGGCCATGGCCCATATGTCAGAAACATACTCCTCAATTCGATTGCAGTTAAGAGGATTTTTAGACGCGTGGGTTAGAATTTTCTCAGCTCAGTGTTAATGGATTTTTCGCCTACGTGACGTCCCTAAATGATATGATGATGACTAGGTACTTATCATAGCTTCCTAACATAACAGAATTAGCTTACTAAATCATCAAAGACTAGGAGAAAATATCATTAAAATTTTTATCTTCACCCACACTTGACATTTACGTTTTTTGTTGAGTAAACGGAACGAAAATATGAAACGTATTTACTAATAAGAAAGGACAAGAGTTTTGAATATTAAATTATCGCATTGTCAATTTAAGATTTATAGAAAACTGTCTGCTGCCTTGCAGTGCTGGAAAGGACAATAAGCCTGCTTTTTTCTTTGATTAATTTGCATAACTTTTGCCATTTAATAAACAAATGCATTAACATGCAAAATCCTCTGATAAAAGAACTCGAGCCGATATGTCTTCCATTAGATCATTTGTCACTCTAATATGTCATGTCCAATTTTTATTGGAAGAATGAACATTTTAGACCTAATTTAATCAAACCCTAGAAAGGTACCAGCAGTCAACCACAACCTCGTCAAAATCGAAAATGTAATTACTTATGCCCCCAAAGAAATGAGACACTACAAAACATGATTAGGCACACATAATATACGAGCACATGTTCAATCCAGTTGATTGAATCAGAATTAATTATAATCTAAAGTAGTCATATTCAAAAACAAGATATTAAATGTTACGTCCTAAAAAACTGGAATTTATGTCAGTTTCACGTATTATTTTTAAACGAAGGGAAGGGATGAAGAGATATGCTCGACATACTTTTACGAAACAAGGGTTTTAAAAGGGCCAAGCGCCAACCCTTTAAATGTTATTTTTTTTAGTTTGCCATGTTTAAACAAAGCCAAATTGTTAGCTGGGAATTGGAAAGCAAGAAGAAGCCTTTGAAAGCTGCAAAAAGAGTTTGCAAAACAACAGAAAAGCAGGTGCATCAATGCAATGTTGAATTTTGGGGTTACGCAAGAAGGCAAAGCTGGAAGCTGGAGAAAAGGTAGCAAAATGAGTACTTACCTTTGACGATCTGGATTTGATCTCCAACTTGGAAACTCACGCTGACATTAGGATTGATATGGAAATACACG
>JAHZMX010002051.1:0-15209 GCA_027743895.1 Seira musarum | reverse complement strand
TGAGTCACGTTAAAATGGCATCGAAAACGTACGGAGACAAGCCGGTTTCTTTCCAATTAGAGGAAAATGGAGAGTTTTATTGCATTGGGTCTGAGGTACTTAATATCTAGATTAAGATGAGTTGTTGGAGAAGGGTCTTTTTCTGAAAACGGATTATATTATGACTTTTCATGTATTGCATTGATTTTAGGTGGGCAATTACTTGCGAATGTTTCGTGGATCCTTGTATAAAAAATATCCCGGACTAACGAGGCGTATGCTAACGAATGACGAACGAAAAAAACTAGCTGAACTTGGTAAGTTCCTGCTAATGTTTGTGGGTTTGGAAAACACAACTTATGGAAATGTACGGTTGTTAATATTAATATTTTCTTGTTTTATTATAAGGACTGAATCAGCATATTCAAACCTCAAATATATCACTGCTTCGTTTGAGTGAAGTAGAGGAAATTCTTGCTGGAAATGATGGAAAGTACAAGGCCATGTCCACTTCTGTGGGCTCGGGGGAAACAACAACTCCAAGGTATATAATACCTTAGTCAATAAACATTATACCTGACATGAAGTCATGTAAGTCAGCATTTTTAAAAGTTTGTAATGTCCTTTTTTCAGAGAGCCTAAGCCAAAGAAACCCGTTCAACATGTTCCAGCGTTTCCAAGTAGCTCACATCTTGATGCCGTTCCTCAAGCTACTCCAGTTCATCGAACATCACATCCGCGTGCCAGAAAATTTCCATTCTGTATTGACGATCTTGACCCATCTTCAGTCTAATGACAACGCTTTGGAACAAGAAGTGCTGGTTCCTATTCGGCTTGACTTGGAAATAGAAGGACAAAAGTTGCGAGACACGTTTACATGGAATAAAAATGGTACATAATATGAACTGACATCATTGAATACGAATTAAAACGAGATCTCCTCAACTCTCAATCTTACTTTTTGTTCGAATTTTTAAAAACAGAGACCCTAGTCACTCCTGAACAGTTTGCAGAAACATTATGCATCGATTTAGATCTACACCCTGCCACATCCTTTATTCCAGCAATAGCACAGTCCATAAGGCAGCAAATTGATGCATTTCCAACGGATAATATCTTGGAAGATCAAACTGATCAGCGGGTTGTGATAAAAGTAAATAATTCAGTATTAATAATTTCCGTAAAATGCACTTCCACATGACCACATAACTAAGTAGTCTACTATGCTTGACTTGTAATTAATGTTTTATATTTCATTTGTTCCAGTTGAATATTCATGTTGGAAACACCTCGCTCGTGGATCAGATTGAGTGGGATCTCAGCGAAAAGGAAAACAGTCCCGAGAAATTTGCGGCCCGTTTGTGTTTGGAAGATCAAACTGATCAGCGGGTTGTGATAAAAGTAAATAATTCAGTATTAATAATTTCCGTAAAATGCACTTCCACATGACCACATAACTAACAAGGGAACATTTTCTACTGTACCCCCCTTGTCGCATATAAGAAATGTATCATCTGAATCAGTTTTTTACGCTGATTACGAATATGTCTTCAATTTACAACAAAAATATATGGGTAATTTTGAATTCAAATTTTTTATGTCAAATTCACTCTTATTTTGATGGGGATCAACAGCCTTACACAAACTTGACATGATCATGGAATATAATTCCTAGCAGACGTATTAGGGTAGGTCCGTCGTTACTGTGTTCCGAAATAAAAAATATCTGCCAAAGCTGATTTTACACAGGGGTGTTAACACTCATTCCGGGTTGTATATTCCAATGCATTGTAGGTATACAATTTCGCATGCAAAAATTAAGATTAAAAGTCACCCCGACATTTTTGCTGTAATTTGAAAACAGATTCGTAATCAGCGTAAAAAACTGATTCAGATGATACATTTCTTATATGCGACAAGGGGGTACAGTAGAAAATGTTCCCTTGTAAGTAGTCTACTATGCTTGACTTGTAATTAATATTTTTATATTTCATTTGTTCCAGTTGAATATTCATGTTGGAAACACCTCGCTCGTGGATCAGATTGAGTGGGATCTCAGCGAAAAGGAAAACAGTCCCGAGCCGTATGCGTCGATTGGCCAACACGACTGCTGGATGGTAATCTCAAATCTCATTCTCAAGGAGGTCAAAATTTCATAATGAGGAAAAGTCAAGTTTCATGACATCGATGTAGGAATAGATTTAAACCTTAACTTTAATGTGACTTTTTTAATTTTTGTATTGAATGAATTGTATTTAATTGTAAGCTGGATGACTTTCCCATGGTCTTTTTAAATGTCTAATTTTTATCTTAAGAGTTTTTACAATAAACTTATGTCCAAGAAGGAACATACAGAATTTTCCACCATTTTGAATCCTTGAATCTGAATTTTATTTGCTTTCGCTGCGTTGATTGGAACAGGTAAAAATGTTAGAATTGTTTTTATACTTCATCAATATTCATTCACAACAAGCACTGACAATGGTAGTCTTGGTCAAGATTTTTGCAAAATAATCTTGATATAAAACCCTTGATTTTGCATATAGTGCTAAATAAATTCAGTAAATTCTTATTTCACGAATTCAGCAAAGATCTCACAATGCCCCAGCCCCAGCGTCGTAAGATATAAGTAGTCATACTGGCAGCTTATTCTATAAAAATAGCACATTTATTTAATGGATTTGAAAGAAAAGGCAAAGTGTAAAAAAGTCGAGATCAAAATCATGAATGAGAATCTTGCTCACTACATATTTGTAAAAGTTATCTTTTTAGGTAAATTGATTGCTGCAGGATAACAATAAACCTTTTCCATTGGAGATTCATACATATCTACCTACCAAGCATACTGACACTACTACTACACTTGAGCACAATGCGTGAGAGGAATCAAGAAGGGAAAGAGCGTAATTATTTGATAGAGGATGATCCTCTTCTCGTCCCGAACCGCATCTACACGCTTACCTTGCCTATCTTTTCCTGAAAGAATAAATGCTGACTTTTCTGACTACCGTTTTACCGGTTGTTGTTGATGTTGAGCTGAGGGCTTCGGCACGGTCTTTTATTATTTAGGTGGCTTTCATGTGGTCATAATTCATCATTCACGTTTCTAAGACCGACAGGTAAACTTGATCTCTGTGAGTGAAAGAAAGGCAACAAAGACCATTTCAATGTTTCTTTTTTGACGATCATTTCAAAGTACTTTAAAGCCTTTATGGATAAGTGAGGTGCCTTGAAACTCCAAAGTGCATTTTTTTGTGTGAAAGTCGGGAAAAGCATATATACCGACTTTTGTATTTTTCCTTTTGATTTTTGGCAAAATTGTAAGAGTGACATTTATTGACATTTTAAACTACTGAAAATATGAGTGTCCACCCAAACAACTTTCCTCCCCATAATCAAGATGGATATTCTTCCTCTTACAACGGATATTATTATTACGGACATGCCCCACCATCTCATCACCTTCATCATCAGCCACACCACACGACCATTTATGATGATTCATATATGAATTCCAACTATTGGGTGGAGGAGGATGAAATATCCTACAGTAGCAGTTGTCAAAGCAGTGTTGGAGGCGGAAGCCCCGGCGAGCTCACCCCTACACCAAGCACGTGTTCCAATAAAGATATTTACGAAGACAGTCATAGACATTTTATGACATCTTCCATCCCAAATGTCAGTACTTCACCTTCAGAAATCCACAAAACTTTGGATAGACAAATTTTGGCCAATCCTATTCCAGTCAGGAAGAAGGGAGTGGGGGGTCGCAGAAAAAATGAGAAACCGCCATCACCGGTATGTTAAACCACTATATATTAACAAACCTTTTTAACTAATAAATTAGTTAAAATATAGCCACACCACACGACCATTTATGATGATTCATATATGAATTCCAACTATTGGGTGGAGGAGGATGAAATATCCTACAGTAGTAGCTGTCAAAGCAGTGTTGGAGGTGGAAGCCCCGGCGACCTCACCCCTACACCAAGCACGTGTTCCAATAAAGATATTTACGAAGACAGTCATAGGCATTTTATGACATCTTCAATCCCAAATGTCAGTACTTCACCTTCAGAAATCCACAAAACTTCGGAAAGACCAATTTCGGCCAATCCTATTCCAGTCAGGAAGAAGGGAGTGGGGGGACGCAGAAAAAATGAGAAACCGCCATCACCGGTATGTTAAACCACTATATATTAACAAACCTTTTTAACTAATAAATTAGTTAAAATATAATCTTGTCAAGATTAAGTTATAACGCAGCTGAGCTTGCGAAGCTAGTAGTATCTGTAGTAGTAGACTTGATCGTCTGTCCGTGTACGCGATAACTTTCGAAAGAGGCCACCGATTGACCTCAAATTTGGAACAAAGAAGGTTCCTAGCATACTGAGGACGATACATATTATTATTTTTTTCCAGAATTTTAGTCAATGATTGAAAATTATTTCAAATCTAACATATAATTTTAATAGCTGAATTTAAAAAAATGAGTTAAACTGCATGTTTAGAATTTCGATTTTTTAACAGGGAATTTTTTTTCAATGCAACATACGGCTAGTGACACCTCCTTCGAAAGCTCTTGAAATACTGAGTATAACCGTATTTTTACTTACAATTTCGAAATTTTTAAATTGTTAACGGTATCAGAGGGTTAAAACCTTTTTTTATGCAAACATGGCTTGTGACACCTCATTCGAAAGGTCTCCTCAAACCCTTTTCATGAATCCATGTTGCCATGACTTTCTTATGAAGAAATTGTGGGTCCAACTAAAAAGAACTGTTTTCTTTGACAGCCAATAGAGCTTGAGACACATTAAAACAGTATTCCGGGAACAACCCTTTCGTATTTGATTAAATCCCACAAATATCTCCGTTAAAATGATTAATTTTACTTGTTTTTTTAAAAGAATGTCATGAAAAAACGGAGGCTTGCCGCTAACGCCAGGTGAGAATCATTAAACAACAATTTAATTATCCCCAAATTTAATTTTTTAATCTGTTATGCCGTCATTTTTACCAAAAACATGTCAAATCTCACATTGCCCCATTCATGTTTCATGAATCCACTTTGGTGTTGATGCACACCTTTGAAAGAACCGCAAAACATCATTAATTCTGAGTTAAAGAGATAATTAGTGGCTACTTTATTATAAACTTTTGAGGTTTTTGACTTGATTATAGATTAATTTAATCATTTCATTTTCATTTGGCTTTTTTCGGAAAAAAGAATTTGTCCAAAAATGATAAAAAAGTATATCAGTAGAGAGTGCTTGCCTAGGACCTAGGATAAGTAGACTTGTCAAATTTTCGTGATTTCCAGGGAGGTCTTCTGTTTTTGAGAAGGCTCCCCGCTGCTCTTAACCTTGTTATGCTGCCAAGTTTGCATATTATTGAGATTTGTATAATTACTTCCACGTCTTGTCTGGCTCTGCTTCAGGTGCTCTTCATTCTTCTTTCTTTCTATCTGCTGCTGTCGTACTTTAATGTAAATTAGGTCAGATTTGATTTCATTATACCCGACGGGAATAAAATAAGTTGCATGTGTGTGTGTGTGTGTGTGAGGGAGCGGGGCGAATGCGAAATTTAGCAATTTTGCAGCTATTATGATATATTTTAATGAAGAAAACAGAATTCGCCCTAAAGACGAATCAGCCTCTTCTTCTCTTTTAGAGTGTGCTGCTGACAAGAAAGAAAAAAAGGTGAAAAAGAGGCAGTTAAGTAAGTGGACAATGCAATTAGCTTCGTCATAAAAATGAAATTCTCAAACCACCCATTCAGCAAATCCCGGATTGGTGTCAATCATCCAAATTATCATACATAATTGCATTATTTACCTGAAATAAAAACACCATCAGCTTTTATTTTTCAAGAATTTCTGGAGCAATTAAAACCTGAATATTTTTAAAAATTAATTCGTAATTCATAGTCGCATCCGACCCAACGGATTTGATTTTTATTACAAATAGTAGCACTCCACCAGATCCAAATTCCAAAGACAGTCCCAGCCCATAATTTTACTTAGATCATCAGTGCTCCACGTTTTCATCATCATCGTCAGTTGGCAAAATTTTGAAGAAATAAAAAAACGAATTCCAGAAGCACACCAATTTCAACCATGTTGGTTTGATTAAGGGAAAAAGTGAAAAAAAATTGTCTGTGCAATAATTACGCGAGAGCTAATTACAGAGGGGGATTTATAAAATGCAGTGATACGCGTGCTTTAAGAAAAGAAAGGGAGCAATTGACAGAGTTGTTTCATGATGTTGATGATTTTTTCAAATTAATATTATTGTGGTGTAGTCACACGAAATCATAATTACTGCAAAAAATAATATAATCGGGGTATCATTGCATTCTCTCCTGTTCCGTGTTTTGATTGAACCCCTTCTTAATTTTATTTTTGCAAGTGAGGGAAAAAAAAGGAGATAATTTTATGGATTTGGATTGGATATTTAATTACTCTGGCGGACTTGTTCTCCACATCTGGACTAGATTGGACAGGCTTGGACCTCTCCAGAAAAAATGTAGTAATTAAAAAAGGGCCAAGTAGAAAAGTGAAGGAGAAATTCAAGTTTTTGGACTTTGTTTCTTCTTCTTCTTCTCCTTGCATGGCATCAATGAATTCGTCTGGGTTTAATGAGGTGGAGAGTGATACTGATGACGAGGAAACATAATGATTAGGTTCGCATTCAATCACATTGAATTAAACTCACAACAATTAAATGAGTAGTGATGATGCTTATATTAACCGAGAATTAAAAAATGCATTTTGAAAAAATCCTAATTTTTTTGCATGGTATTTTTTCAAATCGGAAATTGTAAAAGTTCCATGTGTCCATTAGTATTCTCAAAAAAATGTATGCCATTAATGATGTAATAGCCCATCGGTCAGAGGCAGTTGTAGGCCAAGAGTCGGTCAAAACTTTGTGTTTTTCGAGAGGCAAAACTGCATGAATTTATGTAGAAAACACAGGGCGCAACAATTACATATTTAGGTTTTGCGGCTGGCTACGCCTCCCGTGGAGCAGGTATTTCTGGTGGTAGAGGTAGGTTTTCACTTGGTGTCAAAAGAAATACCTGGAGAATAAAATTAACAGACAGAAGGAATGAGTAACAATGTACCCGTACTATGTATGATACAATATAATACGCACTCTGTAATTATCATCTCTGTATTTGTACATATTTCGAGTGAGTGGATTCATGGGTCCAGTAAAACATTCTGAAAATGCGGCATTTTAATTTTTAATGTTTAACGGATTCGATGATTTTTGAAGATGTGCTCGAAATAATCATGTCATGTTCTCTTATTTTGGTTTTTAGAGAAAGGAGAAGAATGAATGGACTCAACGATGCCTTTGATCGCTTACGAGAAGTCATTCCATCCCTCGGATCGGATCATAAACTTTCAAAGTACGAAACGCTTCAAATGGCCCAAACCTACATAAATGCACTGAGGGAGTTGGTCAGTGCACCGAAACTTAAGTAGCGATTAAGTAATTCTATTTTTAAGACACACGCGCAAGAAGGTACACACGAACGTAAGATAATTTTTACGGTTTTGGAAATTTTGGCAAAAACGGGAAATGGAAATTATCTTTGAAGTCATAAAAAATCGTTTACATCATTTTATTTGAATTATTTTCGTATTATGAAATCAACTGTTGCATGAAAAAAATAGAATCTCACAGAAGTTATACGATGAAATTAAACCGATATTACAGTATTGTAGTTTACGATGTTTTAAAAAAACTTTTATTACAAGATGAATGTATACTAACGATAAATACTACATACATATTTTAGATAATTTAGAAATTCGACAGTACCCCAGTAAAACTTTGACAATTTCATAAAAAAATAAAAAACAATTACCTCTAGATTTCCGTATATGATTGTGTTGGGGCAAAGTGAGACAGTTACTGGAATGAGTGAACCAATTCTTTGAAATGCTAGAAAGGACGTTTTGAATCGGAGAGATAAATGTCTTCAAAGGACAAAATAAATCGACGACAAGAAATGCTGGTTAGTGATGATTTTATCATGTCCACCATATCCCACGTTTTCAGAGTATTCAAAGTATGTAGGTACTTCCAGTTCTGTTCATTTTTATAGTAATCTTCATTGGCCAAAATAACGTTCTCGGTGTAAATCTAGTTTAGAAATACTTTTGTAAAATGAGATGTGATATGGAAAAGACCCTGATGATCTATTCAGGTAGATCTTCATGGCATGCTAACTTATTTAGGTTATTTTATGAAAAACAAAGTTATACGATAATATGAATATGAAAGTCTTATAATATTGACGATAAGGCATATTACTCAAGTGCTCAGCTACCTCTTCCATTTTACGATACGAATAAAGACATGAAGTATGAAGTTCTCAAATCGAAATGTTTTTTTTTGTTGCTCATAATTATGCATCATATTTTACCCTCGACCGGAAGGAAACTTTCATTTTGAACTAATTTAAATTTTTTGGGTTATTCTTTTCGTCAAATTCACGAAAAGGAAGACCCTGTTTTCCAGAGTACTTTAAGGGAGGGGGCCATTATTGCTTGCATGCACAGGACAATGGCTTTCAATATGATCATTCCAATTATCTCCTCAAAAAATGCTTTAATGTTATGCATTTCGGCAACATGTGGTTTTTACCACACCAACATCTGCATTGTATGTATGTATCTTTCGTGATGATCACAAAGAAAGCAAACATACTCGCTCGCACGCATCACATAACACATCAATGAAAGGAGACAGAAAAAAACGGATAGTCACCGAAAAAATAGCGAAGTAAGGAGTCAAACCGTTCATTCTATGAGGATACTTATTTCGATTAAATTAGAGTCCATAAAACTGCTGAGGTGCAGAGTGGAGCAAGAGCATTCGATTCGATATGACGATGACGATAATGATGATGAGTCAAAAAAAAGAAGAGCAGCCACGCCACGCGACCAAACCGAGCCAGGGAAATTGTCTGTGTTACGATACGACGATACGATTATGATTACGATTACGACAACAAAGCCATATAATTTACTTGCTCGTGAAATGTAAGGGAGAAGGGTAAAAAAACTAAAACAACTGGCTCATCATAAATGCATTAAGTAAGTGAGTATATTTAACATGTTCTCCAAAGTAAGGAAATTCAATACCAGTGGCCCCTTTGTTTATCCAACTTGTCATGTACCTCAGCTCAGCGGCAGCTCGGCGTGCCTCCGCTTTATGATCTACTTACCCTTCCCCTAGAAAAAAAAATGTTTTCAGTGGAGTTACGGAAGTGACTGTATGATCATCTCCGATAAAGATCCCAATCTAAAATCGAGATCGACATTAATGATAAAAAAAAGAATATGAAACTATACTGGACATAGGAAATGAAGCTGGCGAAGGAGGGAAAGAAGAATGAAACAAAGTCAGAACTTGAATTTAGAGAAGTGCATTTCTTAGTTGAAAAACAAAAGTGATTTTGATTGTATCATTTGGTTGCAATTGATTCATGCTAATTCCAAGGTCTCATTCAAGCTTACCTTCACCTTCAAAAAAAAGGTTTTCTTCTGTAATTTTAGGGGAGAATCTAGACAGATAATTTTATTCTGATCTGATCCCTTTTTCAACTTTCTTGAAGATTTTCATATCTACCCACGCCACTGTATTCATAAAAATGAATCTCGGGTTTAGTTGCTCCGTCAAAACTCTGGCTTAGGTATAATTAAGGGTTGCATAACAAGGGCCGCCATGTAATTGGACTGTTGAATTGCATTTCAGATGTGTATCTAATTCAAAATCGTGAATACGAAAGGGATAAAGATGAAATAAATCGAATAAATATATTTTGATTCAGATTATCCCATTTCTATTTCAATCCAATACATTTTTTTTGTTTTATGACTTGAGCAATTTTGACCTAGACCCTTCTTAACTTCAGCCTTGAATACTACCATTCTAACAAGATCGTTTCTTTGTGCTGTAGTCTTTGGCTTGAACTTGAGCAATATGTTCCGTCATTTCCAGACACGTTACAATACCAATTATCGTGCCTGTTTCGAAATCGAAACTAAAAATATGATATCAAGAAATTATGAAACATGCTTTTTTGATTGCATAAAGCTTCCACACTTTAAACCCTGAGGAAACAAAGTAAACCCTTTCCCATTACATAATAATAATAGAATAATGATAGCTTCCCCATTTAATTCAATTTCATTAAACTAGATTCGATTCATTAAATAGGATGGATAGTGCTCTTTTCAAATAATTTTGTTTTCCCTTTCGTAACAAAATAAAATTGTACGTTATAAATCAAGCCTTAACAAGAAAATGGTAAAGTAACAAGTTTGTCCGAACGAGGTGAATTATTTGTCTTGTTATGATGAAAAATTGGCTCATTAGAGACGCTAAATAGTGGAAGAACATATAATTTCCCATCCATTTTGTGGCTTTCTTTAATTGAGGTCTTGATTTATGACGATCTGCCACAAAATAATGTTACAGAGGATGTTACGATTGGGAAACTAAAATACGTTCAGAGTATTCAAGGTACAAGGACATTTCATGTGAATAAAATCAGTTGAAAATATTTAAAGTATTTATCCAATTTTGAATAAATACTCTATTAATCATGATCAGTAATGCTTTTTTACTTTTTATATTTCACTCATCTCAAAAATAAATCATGCTTGAGTTGAGATTTTCTTCAAAATATTTGGACGTTTCTCCATCCCCTTGTCTTTGTCTCTTCATCCTCAAATTATTTCCAGCGAGTTTAAATACATTTTTGCTGAGACCAGTAAATTACATAATAAAATCGTGGGATTTATTTGTACAAATGTTTTCATGGGAAGTCATCCCATGATTTTCTTTAAATATCAATACGAATCACAATGATGTAATGATCACGATCGTCGTCATCATCATCCCTCTTTCTTCAGAAAGGATACGATCTCCCTTTTCCTTAACTTAAAGTGGATGGAATTACGTGAAAGAAAGTCCGTTTTTCCTTCTTAGCGTTCTGTATTCATTTTGGATGTTGACAGGCAAATTACCTGTCATTTCGACAATTCCACACTTGCTTTGTACCTTTGTGTGGAAACATTTAACCATTTCTTCACACCTAGTCCGCTACAGTCTCAGGTCTTAGGAACAGATTGAAAAGAAACGGACACTGTTGTGGTTAGTGAGTAATAATGGTAAATATTTATGATTTGACATTTACCTTCACACATTTCAACCTATTACAGTTTTAATTTTAACCCTATTGCTTAATGTAAATAAATAAATAATAACTTTTATTTAATTAGAAAGGGAGGGCGAATCGTAGAATCCTAAAGTTAATGAAATCAAATGTATTGAATTAAATACACTTCAAGATTACGATTGCATTGATTTTATTTTTCAGTGGATTGAGATTTATATTCGGGAAAGTAAATATGTATACCCATTTCATGAGTGGGATCTCCTGTATGCATGTAACTTAATTGTAACTTAATATTAGATTCTCGTCTAAATATACATTCGAGTCCACTTAAGGTTATATCTGTGTCTTATGACGCGACCCTTAAGGTGCACTTGAACGAAGATCTAGACAGGTTACATTTCTAAGAGCGTTTCAATTCAAGAGCACTCAAAATTTTTTGGATACTATTATTATCATCATTTTGTCTGTCCCCCATTGTATAATTGCAGTTTTACTGAATTTCTACGAAAAAACCAAAGCATTTTTCTTTGATGACACGTCTTTTTTACACAATAAGAAAAAAGTCAAGAATTCCCGTCTTTTCAAGTCAAGTGGATTGGATGGGGATTGGATATAGGATACTGTAAAGGATCAAAATAAGGAAAATGACTGCATAACTCTTTTACATCCCCAGTTACAGTTTTTTGTTGTAATTGTAGCAGTAGCGCTACTTGAGTCCCCCAATTTTCAAGTAAGAATCTGTTAACAATGCCTGCGTACCTGCATTAGAGAAATATTTCACCGAAAACAATGAGAAAGGAGGATTTACTTGATTCTCAGAACTTTGAAGTAAAATTGTGTGAAGTAAAAATCGACAAAGAGAAACAAAGGCTTATTTAGATTGAGCTTAATTGAGTTAAAACGTTATGCTTGAACTTGAATTACTTGAGATGACAATGACGGTTGTGCGGTGATTTACCCCCAAAAAAGCAGGACGATATAGGTACGATGAAACAATAAGATGACTTTATTGTTTATTATTAGAAATGTTTAGCGTCATCATCATCATCACTCAACTGCATTCAAGCCAAATCGTGATAACAAAATTTTTTAGTAGAAGATGAAGAAATGTGGAAATTCATCGTGACTACTGACTGACTACTACTGCTGTGAAGAATACAAATAAAAAGCTTACACATTCATGAATCACAAGACAAGTTTGTTCCTTCCTTTCCATTGTATTGTGTTCATCGTGTATTTATTTATTAGATTAAATTATTATCCTTTTTATTTCTCATTTACCTGTGCTTGTTTTAGACTTTCGAAGCGCACAAAAATAAAAATACAAAGCTTGTCTTTTCTCGGAGAATTTTACCAACTTGGAAGTATGAACTATACCTGTTTAAGACCTGAGCTTAAACGGGAAAGACGTGATAATGACGATGATTGAATAATAGAGTCGACACCTCAGTGATCGACGGAGAAGACGCGGCACGACGTCTTTTCTTTCCTCAGTGAAACATGATGAGCTTTTGGGCTTCTGGTCTTGTTTAAACCAAAAAAGAGTAAAGATACACACTATAGATAAAAATGTATCTATCTGTTTCTGTAGCTCTTGTTGAATTTTAGATTTTTGCTTTTTTTGGATCCTTTTATTTTTATGCCTTGTCATCCCAACTGCTCTTCCCCTTTTATTTCTGTTGTAACCAACACTAATTGATGTTTAGTGGCCAGGTTTGTTGTTGATGAGTTGTTCATGATTCATGGATAGGATCTGGTTTTACAGAGAGAGACTTTATTTGTGGATGTTGATGACGATGACATCAAGTAATCAGTTACGTTACAACTGTTCTTCACCACATACCACGCTGAGTAGTGTCTCATCAATTGCTTAATCAATTGTAAAGGATATCATAATGCACTAGACCAGACAGACATTCCAGAAATACCTTTCAAAGAATGCAAGACTCAAGTTTATGATATAATTTTCCAAACAAATTCTGAGAAATAATCCAGATTTTTATGATCTTGGTAGCAGAAGCCGTTTTAATAGCAAATCGACAATCAAAAGTAATGCACCAAATCTTAAAATTAAATAATTTTTCTTTAATGTTGCAAATTACAATCTTCCCGATACTTGGAAAAGTGATACGAGCATTTTTGAGTCGCCATTTTTTACTGATATATCACAATAGATGAAAAAAAACCATGCGTGTTTGCAATTGTAAAATTGTACAAACAAAAATTAGAGACCATATTATTCACCAAAAAAGGCTTGTTCGTGGTGCATTGTTAGTTCAAAGAGTTTTTTTTCATGGACATAGTATTTGTTGAAATTACAGGCAATTTTTGTACTCTTCTTTGGAAAATAATAACTTCAAATATAAAGGCATTATTCCTCTTCTTCCCGATACTTGGAAAAGTGATACGAGCATTTTTGAGTCGCCATTTTTTACTGATATATCACAATAGATGAAAAAAAAACCATGCGTGTTTGCGATTGTAAAATTGTACAAACAAAAATTAGAGACTATATTATTCACCAAAAAAGGCTTGTTCGTGGTGCATTGTTAGTTCAAAGAGTTTTTTTTTCATGGACATAGTATTTGTTGAAATTACAGGCAATTTTTGTACTCTTCTTTGGAAAATAATAACTTCAAATATAAAGGCATTATTCCTCTTTTTCCTCAGAAAATCAAGAAGTTTTAAAAAAAGTACATACATGTACATAAGTACGATAACATGACATAGGCACCGAAAAAAAATCCGTCTCAGCCAACATGATTATTGCATGCAGAATCGAAAGGGATGCTTTTTAACAAGAATGAGGAGAAACCCCTTCCCGTTTGCAGTTTTATGAAACTCCAAGATAGAATCATGATCATTATGATTTTGGTGATCATGGATTTCCTTTTTCGTGGGATATCATATAAAAATTTAAGTGCAAAAGTAATAGGTTCATAGCTTGAAGCTGCCCATTCGATCAGAGACACTGTAATTCTTTTAATGAAATGCCCAATCTTCTTCTCAACATTTTCTGGAGAAATTGCTGTTGTGTTACAGGAGTCTGTCTGAAAATGAGCCTTCAAGGGTATTTCTTGAAGAAAAACAAAAATACTTGCTTCTTGACCGAATGAGTGGAAGAGAGTGGCATACCCTAGTCGCCGGCTCAATTACAAGTTATTTTATGGTACGATTTTTTCCCTTCAAAAGTCACGAGCGTGCGAGTAATGAGGGATAACTAGCACTATTTCCCAACCACAAAATTCTCCTTTTTCTTCCAATTCTACAATCCTAATGGTCTGGTCCAGTACAGTTAATATTGTGATGGAACAATCGAATCTGATCTGATCGATTGAATTTTTTAACACAAAACGCACGTGAACATTTTCTATGACCGATCACTTTGCAATGGTGTCCATTCTGGAAAAAAATATGCATCATCATTAAAATCCGCAGAAGGTGTTACTTTAACTTGCCAATTACATAAGTATCTTCAGTCATGGAATTTCAAATTTGAATGCACTTTTGTTTTTCTCCTTTCGAAAAGATATTTCAGGAATTGTCGGAATGACTAATGACGGTAACAAAACGAGCAATTTAAAGGTAAAATGTTTTATTTTCCCAAGGAAAATAGAAAAAGACCGGTATTTGATTGAGCCGGACCGATCGATCGAGATCTGTGAAATGCGTAATCAAAAATACAGAAAATCTATATTTTTCATGCAAATTTTGAAGGTCTACTCAAGGGAAATTTTTTTCGGGACTCATGTCTACAGTAGAAATTGTATTGGATGCACCTTACATATGATTTATCTGTCAAAAGAATCAAACTCAAGTAGTAATTTGTCTGGTGACGATGGAAGAATGATACTGACTTGACTTGGCTTCTCTTTCCTTCTCATGGTCCGGTTCTGAAAGAATGAATGGGAAAGGTTTTTATTAAAGTTGACGGACCTGACTTGACTTGACTCCTCTCCCTTACACTAATCATATGATCACTCAAATATAAACGGCTTTTAATTTGCCAATTTCCAAGGATTTCG
>JAHZMX010002050.1:0-11393 GCA_027743895.1 Seira musarum | reverse complement strand
GTTAGACCATATTCATTATTGTTTATCATTATCAAAAGAAATTCTTCAAACAAGCTTGTAAAAAGCATGAAAGCTCACTTTCCTTGTTTCAAACACGAACACCAAAGTCAATAAATTAACTCGAGATTTTCTCTCCTTTAATGACCAAATTCTGCATTAACCTATCATGTAAAGCAGAAAGGCATAGTTTGATTTGATATTTTTAAAAGATTGCTGCTGGTATAAAGCAAATGTGTTCATATTAAGCTATTTTATTCCCAAAAAAGAGTGAAAAATATCGAGAGAGAGAGAAAAAGTTCATGTTATTTTACGCAAGCTTCGTTTCATCGAGATCAAGCCACTTGAGTAAGCTTTTCGAAGATTTTTTTGTGCAGATAATGATTTATGATGTCATGCCATTCATTCTTTCTCTCAACCAGAGGAATTAATTGAGACGCCTCTACAATGTTGAGCTTGTATTCTCCTCAAAGCTTATTGCTTTATTTTTTTTCCTCTCCTCAATTTTGTGGCTTCTGGTGAGTGAGTGTAAGTATACAGGCTTATCTTTATCACATCAAAATAATAATACCTATAGGTATGTGTATGCCCAAATCCAAACTAAGGGTATTTTATTACGCTGTAGATGTTTCTAAAGACATTTTTATTTTATTAGGGAAAAATTGCAATGAATCTCCTTTTACACTATTTGGATTGGAAGGAGAAGTGATGCTGACGCACTTAATTGACCCGGCATTCCGTAATGTTGTTTTTACTTCACGATTCACTAATAAAAAAAGACAAGCTACATGTAGAAGCTCTTTTACAAAACAACTCTTTCCCTTTAAAAGCTTCTCTTCTATGTCTTTCTGGGTGAGTAAAGTGTGCACTGTGTGTACTTCTTTTTTTGCATACATTCCCTCTTCATTTAGGTTTGCTTAGAGCTACATAGTTGTGACGAAAAAACGATTATATTAAACACGAGAACTGTCAAGTTGACATAGACCCCGAAGAAATTCCGTAAATGGATTCGTATAAAGAATCTGACTTATCATTAGACTCGACGCGAAGCGACAAGACATGCCTTTTCGACTTTGCATAAAACACTCTTCTCAATTAAACGAGAATAGAGAAAAACTACCCATTCTAGGATTCTATTATAGTGTTTGCCAAATCAGTAATCTAGACTTTCATGTCAAGTTTTGTCTCATTTGGGAATCCTATTCCTTCTACAATTTAGTTCAAAATTTAAATAAGGAAACTTTCCCTATTCGGATTCTGTTCCAGAATTAATTGCTTTGTTCTCTCCAGTTGTCCCTCTTCCATTTTTATTCATTGACTATTTTATGTCTTACTTCAAATGCAATTGCGCAAAATGCCCAGAGGAAAAGACCGCAGTTAATTTAAAGTGATAGAGTCCTGAGAAAATTTTATTTGCTCTGGGACTTTTGAGTAAAGGAAAAATCCACATCCTTTCTCCATGAATCGTGTTTGTTTCGTGCAAGATTCATTAAGAAACTGTTTTCCTTTTTTTCTCTTCATTCATGTTTTTTTTTCTTTGCAGTAGTGCAACAACTCTCACCAGTTTGACTTTTCACTTTGCTTCACTAGCTGGAAAAAAGAAGAGGGAGGAGAAAGAGGAAAAAACAGGCTCATGAGCTAGCTCACAGAGGAATTAATCCCCGTGACTTTGATTTGAGCACTAAGTCTCCATTAACACTGACAGCTAAATTGATATAAAGTACGCTGTCATAATTTTTTAAGGATTAGCACATTCATTCCTTAGATCTAACGTCGTGAAAAATATCTTTTATTTCTGTGAATAATACACTTATTTTGTCAATTCAAAAAACCAGTAGTGAAGAAGTAAAGTAGAAGCAAACAGGAGAAAAAATTTTTTCATCGTAAAAACAGCTTGATTCATGTGCTCTTAATCCCTATAATAATTTTTACCAACTTCTCCCATTAATTTTCTGGGATGAAAATGTCGCTCCCTTCGTAATCTTGCCACGACCACGCAACTAATCTTTGATTACTTCATCTTACTTAATTATATAATTGCAGTCTTGTCACGATCCACGAACCCACCATCCTTATTTCATTTGTGGGAACTTTTTTATGGACTAGCTAAACCTCAGCTTTATCCAGTAGGTAATTAAAAGATATGGCTTTTTAACAAGAACAACATTCTTTTTGTTTAATACACTCGGGTCCTACTAGCAAGTCATTAAAATTACTCTGAATGAGCAATCATGAAACTTGAAATTTTACTTGCGTCATTTATTAATGCTTTGGCGGGCAATACCTTTCGCCTTTCAAGGAATTTAGTACGTACAGTAGGAATCATGATGAAGACAAGGAACTACATTTTTATTTCCCATTCTTCACCGTCATCCTCATCAGCATCGTCATCCACGAACGTAACTAAATTGTTCAGTTTTTTTATGCCACGCATTGTCTCATTTCATATATCATCTTGTCCACTCTAATTTTATAGCTCTAAATCATCATCATCACTACACACTCTGTTTTTAAAGGCGTCTCCATGCAAATTGAAAAGTTTCTCTAGAATATAAACACTACTTACTTGTACTTCACAGGTAACGTAGCATCTTTACTTTTGCTATCTCTCTAAAACCAATAATTCATGCGGGGACCGGGACGGGTACTCATTGCCATTGCATTACACCGTAAGGAAAAGGGTGTATATTATTTTATACAAATATAAGTAAAATCGTCCCAGCCTCATTTGCATATTTAATTCGACGCATCATGCATCCTCTGCCCTCTTCACAGATTATAATGTAATTTAACAATTAGGATCATCAAGGCGAATAAAAAGGGACCGTGGCTCATTAGTCATTTTGACTCGCTCATATTTATTTTTTGCTCTCTAGACTTTCAACAGTATTCAAAAGATGAAGATCCCTGAAAATAAAATAAAGAAGATGAAGATAAAAAAGAACAGGTACAATAATATATTGTTTTCTTCATCTGGGATGTTGATATATAACATGGTATTGTTCTTTTCCTCTTTGGTTGCACCAATTCGTTATGTAATCTTAGAATTAAGTCTTGTCTCACATATTCACTCAAGATTTTTACCCCCTGGGGTGCACAGGTAGGTATTAAATATTCAAACTGGTAGGAAGGAAAAAGGCGAGTTCCAGAAGAGACTCGTACAAAATATCATCATCTTTTATTATCATCTTGAAAAAATGAATATGAAGTGACGCTCAGAATTGTGCTTCCTTCACTTTAGGGTAGCTTCGGTTGGATGTTCCAAGGAGTTGATTAATATTGGTGTGTGTTGGACCTGTAGTCATAGTTAAAGTTGAGGTTGAGAGGACATCTCATCATCTCGAGCAGGAGCCAATCCATCAAACTATTCATTAGACAAGTACAGATGAACTGTTCTAAAGGGAAAAGGGGTGCGATCGTTTAAACTTTAATTTGAAAACACGATCCTTTAAAATGAAACGGTAATCGATCCACCCTCGTCATTGAGCGCAGTCTCATTATTTCATTAGTGAGTATTAAACGAGAAGATTATTGATTGACTTGAGAGATATGGATAGGTTTGGTGGCTTGGCTTGCCCTTATTTTCAATTTAATTCTATTAAAAAAGATTGAACACATTTATCTCATCACTTATCATTCACTAGTGTTCCTGTAATGATTCAAACTTCCAGCGTAGGGTCTCATCTCATGTTGCTCTTCATGGAGTCAGAATGGATTTTTCTTTTCTCTCATTATTTGATTAGGTAAGAGTATCTCATGAAGAGCACAAAGACTAAGGGAGGTTTAGGCGTGTTATGTTTGTCTTCCACTCATCCTTCTCAAGGCTTTCAATGTAAACTGGGAATGAGAAGCAGCGGGATTTACTATCCTATTTTACTAATTTGTAGGGAGGCTTGATGATGACTGACAGAGAGGTGGGATTTATATTTATTTCTTTGTATTTGTATCCATTACAATCATTCTATAGATCTCTTGATAAAAGTTTTCACAAGTATTGTTGAACTGAAAATTATTCCAACGTTTTAAGCATTTGAATTCGTTAAATGCCATTGTCATTAATACAGCTTGGTTAAACCGTGATGAAAAAATTTGCGGCTCTACTTTCCACGGAAGAACCCTTGAAACTCAAAAGTTAAATTTTTGTAATATTAAAATACTAAAATGGAGTGCAGTGGCATTACGTCAATCTTGTTAGTTAGAGCAGTGGCATTTACTTACACAACAAAACGGTAGTAGTAGCCAGTGAAATGTCTCGCTATTCATGGGATAAATAAAAGATTTTATTATAGAGGAAGGTAACTTATTACTAATGTTGCATGCGTTTAAGTGGGCGTATTTATTTGCGTTTTGTAAAATATTCATAAAGCACCATTCACAATTCACCTCATCGTTTTCTTGCTGCTCAGCTCAGAAGCACGAAAAATTGGATGAAAAGAAGCAATGTGAATAATGCATGACTCTTTCTTGTTTAATTCACTCTGGTCTAGCAAAAGTCACTGTTGAGTGAGTGAGTAAAATAATTTTTTTTGTCGCTATTAAAACATCATTTCTCGATTCGATGAATGCATGAAAATGTCTAGGGTCCTCCTCCTATTTCTCTTTTTTTCGATTTTGATCGCTTTCTTCGTGCCATACTACAAAAGTAGTTTTTAGTCTCGAAAATCATTATTATTACTTTTGCGTTGATTTTTGTTCTCGTTTAGAAGGTAAAGGGTGCTTAAATACTAATACGCAAACAATGCCAATCCAATACTTTTACATGCAAGGAGTGGAAAACAGCTTGAGTTTAGACGAGGCAATGAAGTAGAAAGAAACTCGAGAAAGAAAAGCATTCATTCATCTACATTCGTTTTTATCAGTTTATCTCCCTTTTAGCAATCGTTCATCATCTTAGTTTTGTGGCTCTCAATGTATATTTTTTTCAGACCTGGTTACTTATTTTGCTTACTAAAGTAGTAATAATAAAGATTTTTTGAGTTGGTGGAAGAAGTCGATTCGATTAGTCTTGTTAAAGTGAATGAGAAGTGAGTAATGCTATTAGAAGTCAGCCAGCCATCCATTCACATCGCCATTGCGTTGCGAGTTTGCACCAAATTCATGCATATATGGATATAGGTGACCTATGGCTTTCTACATCCTTATACGAGGATTCAATCATGCAGTTACAATAAACACGATTTTAAAATAAGTACTGTGAATGAAAAGTCTAGAATAGAATGAGGGACTGTATTTTGTTTAATGGTTCAACCTGCAAGAAATTAATGTTTAAACCCCTTCAAAAAATCTTTGCTTCGAACTAAATTGGTAGTGGCGACTGCCGCAACATTTTAGACTATTCTCGCCTCGCCGCCGTTTAGATTGGTGAAATTCATAGCATCTTGATTGAATGGGAATGTGCACTAGAATGTAAAATATGGAGTGTCTACTCGACAAAAGGCATTCTTATTAGTGCACGAGGGAGACCTAAACTTGTACTTTGGTTAAAATTGACGTATCTCAGAACTAGTTGACTATAGGTACATAATTAAATGGTTTCGTACTGACCACACCAATTTCATGTAAAGAATAAAATAAATTAAAGAATATTATTAAAATTTGGATAAAAGCACCTCCGGGACCCCATGTAAAGTAGGCTTTTTTTCTTTGCGTAATTTGGATTTTCTCAAAATATTTTTCTTCTTTTGCGGTCTAAACAATTTACGATTGCATACCTTAGGTATGTAGGTTTGCGTTGTTTTCTTCCATTCTATGCAAATAAATTTTTTTTCCGGTACTAGAACCTCCTTGTTTCATATCAAATTTAAGTAGTCTATAAATGACAAAGTTATTCCCCTTCTACGTTTATTTACTCGCCATATCCCAAACCAATTATTTTCCGTCCTTAGGCAGTTTCCCATGAATGTCATTAAACAAAACAAAAGATTTAACTAGTTCTTACACTGCCTAATAATCATTCTCCCAAAAAATATGAAATTCCTTTCTTTCTTTCTTTCTCTCTCTCTCCCGAAATAATAATTGAAGCGTAATATTCGTATAAAATATATTCGTTTTACGTAACCTTTTTCACTGTCAAGTACTCATTGTCAAAACGTATATTCCGCAAGAGTATCAATAAAACTATTATAACGCTTAGTATATTCAAATAAGGTAAAAAAAGAAAGAAAATTATGTCATTAAATTTCCAGCTGTGTGGCCGGCTCTTGTGCGGTAGAAAGAAAAGCATCCTCTTTTCTCCCTCCGTTTCACAATAAACACAAAGGAAGATGGTGTTGGCTTAACCTAACCAAATCATACGTAAAACGAACTCATGTCGTAATATTATATACTACTACTGCGTATAATTTAAGCACTAATACACCCTATAAAAAAGAAATTGGGAGGAATCCATCACACTAATTGGTTGCGAAATACCACTGACTGATTGTGAAATTATATTGGATGAGTCAAGCCTGAAGCATTAATAGAAAAGATATAAACGAAGTTTTAAGAGCTTTAATTTTATGTTACGATGCACCTGTGTGACAGTAAAAATGTAAATGCCAATCCTCATTTCAATTTACTTACCTGATGTGAAGATAGATATATACATAAGCATGTATGTCTGCTTGCGAACTTATGTTTTTTTCTAAGCGTTTATGAACACATGGCATGGCTGAAGTCAGAATAATAAATGCATTTGAATTGAAGTATGTACAAAATCTTTTTTTCGTGGAATCTCATTCAAAGTAAAAGAATCAATAATATTGTCTTCAGCTCGGCCTCTTTCCCTGCCACCAAGTCTTTGGATTCTCATTGTTTTTTTTCTAGTCCATCCCCTTCTAGTTTTTTTGTCGGTGAGTCGAGAAAAAAAAATAGTTTGGAATGGAATGTGTAGTAGTTAAAGGGGGAAATATGCGCCATAAAATTACAGGACAAGTATAAAAGTGTACACTTGTGATTATTTTATTGCTGACTTGAAACCCTACTGGAGACAATTTTAACATTAGTTGATAGATACCTGAAGAAGATATGCATAGATAGCGATTGAATTAGACAGTGAGACATGTTACTTTTGCCTTGTTAGCGGTACTACTTGTAGTACTGAACAATTTACGGGAAAGAAAGTAACTATTTTCTCTACCAGACCTCCCCAGGCTTTGTAATACAACTAGAGTAAAAAAAATGGAATGCAAATGGCAATTGAACATACCTTCGAGGTACGTGTGTAGTTCTAATGAAATGTTTGAGAGAACACCTCATCCATCTATCCAATTCATTTTGATGAAGAACGCAGAGGAGAGAAAGAAAGAGAGACGACCAATGTCTCAAATGTTAATTTGAATGAAAAAGAAAAAAAAAGATTTTTATGTTTCTTAGAAGGATACCGATACAACGATATCCTGATGATCAACATCAATTTCAAGCAGGTTTTGGCTTGCGTTCCTAAAGCGCTTCATGTTCACTCTTTGAGAAGAATGTAAGATTGCGCTTCCATTTTATATGAGAGAAATAATGTGAATATTCATTGGTATGTACGTGGGGGTAAAATATACGCGATGTTTTTGTGAACGTGAAATTGGGAAAACACTGGACAAGAAAATGAATCCTATCTATCGATAAGGATGAAACGAGAAGAGCAATAACTTGATGAGAATATTTTATAGGCCAAGAGAATTTGACACGCGCCAGGCTGTTTAGAACAATTTTTTATGCAGAATTCCAAGCTACTTAGCTACCTGCAGAGATCTCAAGGGGGTGGATGTCACACGTAGAAGAGCTGGAGCAGCTGAACGTAATAGCATTTTCGAGATGGAAGGAATTACATGCATCGTCTTTACAATACACATAACCAATTCAATGAATCCTATTGGAGGTGGGAAAAATTTGATGCATTCTACTTTATTCTTTCATTCTGGAAAACGAGCGTTCATATTTTCTTAGTTTTATTATTTCTCCAGAAAATGCCTATATTGGCTGCTGTATGACCATCCATGAAATGAAAATAAATTATGATGTACCTGAGTACATAATCATGCTTAATTTTAATTAAGTTAAAAAAAATTTGAACATTTTCGAATGAATATCAAATGGTAAGACTTTAATTCAACCCAACCTTTACCGCAATCAAGTCGATAAAGAATTTTTTGCAGCATTTGCTCTCCTTTTATCTTTGTGCCGCCCCGTCAACATCACAATCACACTCATTCTTCTTTCTTTCACTTCTGATGCCAGTCTACGAGCAATGCTGATCACGACGACTCTAGGTTGGTGGTAGTGATGGAGATGATGATGATGACTCTGCGATGCCACACGTTTGTGGAATGTTGCTGACTGCCATCACTTCACATACAAAAGCCATTGTTTTGCCAGCAAACGAAATCGAGATGGGATATAAATATGCCTGTACGTTTTTTGCATGGAAAAAAGGGAGCAAAAACCCTACGTAAATGAATGCTTTTTCTATTTCCTCGCACATTATCCAAATAGTTCTCATCGACGCTCCAAATCATTCTTTTCTTCCACACAAATGAATCTACTTTAGCCCTGGTGGTATTATGGTATTACGTTTTAAAAACACGAGTTAAACTTATGTATTTATATCATTCCATGCATTTCGTTTAATATTGATATGTGATGAGACCGACCGCCAAGAAAAAAGTAGCGCCTTTAACAGATCTGAACAGAACATAAATATGTACACTACATGCTTCTTTGCATACCTTCCAGAGTACATTCACATTTATTATTTTAGAATTCCGATCAGTCACTCCTCATTTTATTAGATGCTTTTTTTTCATTCCATTTCATCGAAAATGGCTTTTCGTAAAAAGGGATCATTATTCTCTTGTTTCTTCATCTTGAAGGAAAATTTAATGCGGTACATTCCGTCATGTACAATATTACACAACGATGCGTGTTCAATACTGGCAAACAAAAACCGCCTGCATAACATCCTTCTTCCTACCTGCTTACTTACGTTGACTTTGTAATCAGTAGAAATGATGATGATCATCATCGTCATCATCTTCCTCTCCCATTCAAAAGTATTATTTTTTTTTTCCAACGTGATTAGCAATATTTCTGGGCAGAAGAATTTCTTTAAAAAAGGGTAAAAAAATATCCTATAGATATGCAGACAAGTGAAGAGTTATTGTTTCACTGTAAGCAATACAAGTAGCAATATGGGATTGTTCGGAGATAATGCAATAAATTTTGTTTTCTTGTGATGCATGCGTAATCCAGAAAACCATTTCTTCATTACAACACACATTAGTTGCGTTCCTTTTTGCTTTCATCCACTGACTGACGCCATAGAATTAGATATGTCTCGATCGGCTCGCATTTTTTTTCGCTGTCTACAAATAAATAAAAATGATACTGCTTGATGATTTCAAGGAGCCTCTTGAACATCACGATGAGGATGATGATGATGACGATGAGTAAGGACTTTTCATATGGAGAAAAAGAATGACGCATTTCAGAAAAAAAAACATTTCATTTCATTTGTTTGTCGTTGTTTTAGTTCTTGATGAAATGTTGTTTTTTAGCTTTATTAAAAAGTTTGAAATGCTGTGTTTTAAAGAAAAAAAATTGGGACTGTTGGATGAAATATATAATTAAAGGAATTGTTTTAAGGTGGAGCAACACAAGAGACAAATATAGGAAAAAACATCTTGTCCCTCAACTTTCCAGACGAATCCTTTGACACATTTCTCATTGATTTTAATATTTCAGTCATGTGTATTCATCAACAAGAAATGTTCAAAAGACAATGAGAACGTTTGTGTGGGTCAGGTCTCCAGACGATATATAGGACTGTTCAAGAAAAAAACGCTTGATTTGTAAGTCTGTGCATTTCAAATTTTACTGATTGAAAGAATTGATAAAAAGATGAAGAAGAAATGAAACAAATGAGGTTGATGACAAAAGAAAGGAGACAAGTCAGATGAATGATGACAGAACGGATCATCAAAACCGTCAACATGATTCTTTTCTTTGATCTTTAGCTGTCTTCCTTTGGGATCATGCACGAATGAGTTCTTCCTGGATGAATATTTTTTGTGTCTTAGCTCATCTCTTAATGTGAGATTAAGTTAAGAAATAAATTCCTGCTTTATGGTTAAACCGATTCTATTTTACTAGGAAGGCTGCAAGGCTGTTTGTGCTTCCAATACTTTTTATGTGTGGAGCATATTAGTTCTTACATTTAGATATTGTTTTATAGCTGGTATGAAGTATTAAATAATTTATGCGTTGACAGAGTAAGTAATTTTTTACCATTCTAAGTCGCCGTGTGTGGCGACCGGTTGACGGTGAGAGTTCAAATATTTTTGTGCAAGGTATTATGATTTTATTTTGGATAAACAAATTCGTCCAAGCGTGATAATAATAATCAATTGAGATTTCACAATTTAAGGCAAAAAATATACCAGAGCTACAAATCTAAATTTGCTACACGTCATAATCTCATATTTTAAAAAAAATTGTTGTTCCAATTTTTATTTCCTGTTATTACTGGCCCTTTAAAATCTTGGGCACAAATGTCCGGTACTCATTTTTTTAGAAATGTAAAAATTCAAGACTTTTTTAAGAAGCCTTTTGAATTCATCGACTTTATTTTTCATAACAAGTTTAACTCTTGCATATTCTTTCTGCATGAGCTTTTTTTTACCTGGGCCCCACAATGATTTGTATTTCTTTTTTCAACACTCAATCGTGATTTCTCCCCTCTGAAATCTTTGAAAGACATTACCTGACAAAACTTGAAATGGGCATACCAAATATAGAAACAATGGTACGGAACATTACCTTAAACAGCAGTTACGTTTTTTTCTTTGAAATACACAAAAACTCTTTTATTGTGACACGCAAAACGGTAAAATTACTATTCAAATAAAATGCTGCGTAAATAATCGATTTTAAGTTTTGATGATTTTAACAGATTACTCATTTTATCCAATTTTACTTTACACGCATCCTAATTATTTCGAATTAAAACATTACTTGATTGAGTTATTATTGATAACATAACTTGGCTCGTTGAATATGGAATTGATATTCATGTCATTCATTGTTTGGTGATCAAGATGAACTGCAAACAGAGTGCGAATGAATGTTATAACTTTCCAAATGTATGGGTTTGCATTGAGTGAGTAGCTTTGTTCGCTGAAAAAGTAATTGTTTAAGCAAAGTTATTAACATTACAATTCTACAGCAAGCCAATTTCGAATTTCTTGACTCGCTTTTGTAAGAAGTAGAATAATATAGATCACGACATTTTCCTCCTAGAGTTCGATGAGGGCCAAGATTAAAAAGGAAACGTGGAGCTTATGCCTATTTTCTCATCATTGAAGCTCCTCATTTGCATGAATATTAAGAATTTTTTTGATCACACAAATCTAAACTTCATTTTTTTA
>JAHZMX010002049.1:0-10807 GCA_027743895.1 Seira musarum | reverse complement strand
CCCCCGTACTTCTAATAAACCTCTACTACATCTCCTCAAGAAAGGAATTGATTGTCAAGCATTATTTATTTTCAAAAGTGTCTCATAATATGTTTAAAATTTGCAAAACAAAAAGTTTCCCTGGAAACTCCATCATTGAATATGAGTTCGATATGGAGAAAGTTGGCTCCATGAATTATGTAAAGAAAGAGAACAAAAAGGAAAATGAAGGGAAAATAGAGTGTCCATATTTTGTCACATTTTTAAACTTTCACTACTACATTTGCCTTGTGCCATTTCGATTGAAGTCGGCTGATGAGGCAAGTGGATATTATGAGCTAAAGCTCAACAAATTCCAACGATTCATTACATGCGTTCATTATGGAGTTCTTTCGCTGATTGGAATTTATTGGCTCTATCGTTCATTTATCAACTTTTTCTTCGAACGCCGAGATGTTTCTACCGCCTTTGTTACCGTCAGCCAAGTATGTACTGAACTCGGCACTGCTCTACTTTTTAAAGCGTTTTGGTTCAAACACGACGCAATTCTCAAATTCGTCCAAAGCACAAGTGTCTCACCAAACAAACCCCACATATCTCGGAAATGGTCGTCATCACCAACAATCTTGGTAATAATTTGGGCATGGAATGTTAGCATTTAGAAAAATATATACCTATACAATTTTTTAAAATGGAATTGGGTATATTCTGTAAGACCATTTTAGTATCTCTTGCCTTGGATGGAAGTTCGGTTTTTCAAGGGTTCTTTACAGCACAACGTAAAAACGATTTCAAAGGCGTCTGCAATATTCTCCGTACTGCATTTCGACCAGTGTTTCAATGTCTCGGATTCAATCCAATGCATATACTTCGGAAAATATTTTCCAGTACCGTCTTAAATTACGTTGGAACTGGAATATTTGCATTTTTCTGTGCTTCATTCAACATTATAGTTCTATTCTTTCTTATACTTGCTTTTACTGTGTCACATTATGGATCAAATGAATTTACCCATGACATTGAATCAAGCTTTGGAAATATTGAACAAATGCTATCCCACTACGCAAAATTTAAAAAAGTGACAAATATTACGAGGAAATTGTTTGGAGGGATTGTTCTCCATTTCTACATTATGTCCTTGACATTCTTTGCGGAGATACCTCACATATTGTTGCACTTTGACAGAGAAAGTGAGGTAGATGGATTTATTGTTCGACTGGTTATGATCTTTTACATCTCTCTTATATCTGTAGCAATGTTGAAAGCTACTGCCTTAAATTCGAAGGTAAGTTGTCAAATCACAAACTATTGATTCCCCACACTACAAGTTTAGATATGTATCAACTTTCAACTTTGACAATTTCTTTTCTTAATTTGCAGGTGGACAGCTGCATACGAAAGTATATTTCCGAGCATCACTCACAGTCAGATTGGAAATGTAGAGAACGACTTCAGTTAATTGCATTAAGCCAAGAGTTGGAAACGGAAAGTATTGGAATTTCTTGTGAGTTCTTCACCGTCACAAAACGACTTCTAACTTCTGTGAGAACCACTAATTTGAATTCTTTTATAAACATAATAAAATTAAAGCAATGAAATCATTTTTTTTGGTACTTGTGAATTTATAGTCATTTGGACTTGTGATAACATTCAGCCTGATCGTGTTCCAAATGTCTGAAAAGGAGAAAGCATTTTGGCAATGAAACTTATATTTAAAAAAGTGTCAGCAAATTGTTGAAATTATTTCATGGTCATGATTCAATTCAAACTTGTATGGAATAAAAAAATAAGACTTTAAACAAAATCACAGTTTATTTGAGCAATTTGTTACTGTAAAAATAACGTTGTTTTACACAATAGTTATCACATGATTTGGATCTAAAGCGTACTTCTCCCGATGTTTATAAAATAAATCAACGACAGCGTCAACGTATTTTTGGTGTAATTCGTCGATTTGTTGCTGTGTTGGTTGAGCAACTTTCTCGATGTCAATGGGAGCTCCAACAACAACCGTGATAGGCCTCCTAAATGGCAGGACACCAAACGAGTACTGTGAAAATAAGGTATGCATGATTAAGGTATTCGGTCTTATATAACAGGTAAAAAAAATATTTCCATGGTATAAAGTTTCATAATCAGACCTGGAAGATTCCGCGACCAGAGAAAGGCACTGGTGCAATTTGGGTAACGGACTGTATCTTGTCTTGGATAGTTCTTCGAAGGGATCCCTTTGGATTTGGAGGCTGGTCATAAATATCTGTCTCTCCAAAAGAAAATACTGGGACAAGAGATGATCCATTTTGCAAAGCTACTTTGATGAAACCCTTTCTTCTTTTCAGTTGTACAACTGTATGATCCAGGGTGCGAATCCAAACTTTCGGGTGCGCCTCCTGGAATCAATACGCCGATTCGACCCCCTCCCTTATGACTAAGAACGTAATTCATTCCACGTCTTGAAGCCGCACAGACACCAAGACTGAGGATTAAATCACGGAGAATGGGCCATCGGTAATTAATTTCCAAAGTGAGGACATTGAATTGAAATCCTGGAAAAAGTTTTTCCACGTTAAGCCTTATAGTACGGCCACCTTTATTGCACGAGTCCCTATCCACAATCCAAATCCAAGCTAGATAAGGCAACAGGAATGCTGCGGCTTGTCTCTGGAATGAGCTGTAGGCTAAAGAGTAAATCGCTACTGGGTATCCGAATATTGGAACGAAGAAGAATAAGAAAAACCAGATCATTACGCATAATGTCTGCACTCTTCTTGACAGAGGGATCCGGACAGGAGCAAACTCCACGCCCAGAACCTTTTTAGCCCTTTTAAAGTAGATAAATATTAAATTTAAGTTTATGTCAAAAGTTAATGCAAAATTTATATGGTGCAAAACTTACTTTGCATTAGCAGTTTTTGTAGGTCCCATTTTGCCCCATGCAACACAGTAAAACTTAAAACATAATCTTTCCCTTACTGCGCTATATTCCCTGACAATCAAATTGCAATGCTTATTTGAAGTGCAGTGACTTTCAGCACAATTTCCTTATCAGTTTTAAATTGGAGTGAAGTCACATGGAAAATTGATGGATTTTGAATTAGCCGATAGCATTGTATGCTTCTAAAGTGTATTTATAAGTATTTGGTTGGACAAACAAATTGATAAAAAAAATAAGTAAGCCTTTTACTCTCATGTGCCACTTTCAAATGAGAAATATACTTGCACAGAACGATACCACATATCTCTATCAAATCAAATGTAAACTTTAAAAGTGCTTTTCATTTTGTCCATTCTATCTTTCTATCCAGTCTTCTCTGGATTGATGCTGGAATACAAGATACACATCTACACACATTTATCATCATCGTTCAGACATCCTAATTCTATCCAAATTCCTTATTCCATGACTCAATTCGAGTGGAAGCAAATTAAATTTTTAGTTGTTGTGGTCAAAGTGCAAAAATCAAGTCATCCATAGAATATTGCATGATAATAATTAACTTTGGACTCATGTACATCTTCACGTGGACGAATAAAATTTGTTATTTAAAGAATGATGTACATACTAGTTTAAATCAAAAGTCTGAACCACAACTAGCCAAGACATGTAAGTATGATGTCATGTCGCAACAATTTTTATTTATATCTATAAGCCTTAAACGAGTCCTTAACGCGAATGACATTCTTAAGAAAAATTACGAAAAGAGTAATTTGAGCAAGACACCCAGACTGTGGCTGAATATGAGTCACCATCATAAGACTTCACTTAAAAAAGATATACTATTGCTTTGCTTAATCTTTTTTCTTCTAAGTTTATATATCTCAAATAGCATGCTACTCTTCCGTCTTGGGCGAAACTAATTCTTATTATCATTGCTATGTAAGTAGGATGAATTAGGCAAATGAGTAGTCAAATTATGAAAAGAAAAAGCCAAAAATGATTGCTTTGCAATTTGGCATGTTTATCCTTGTTTAATTGCAAACATTGAAATTTGTCTCATTAAATAAGTAAAGCACATATGTCGATGTCGGCCGGTACTCCCGCTGTTAACTCTGATTAATTGTATTTACATAGGGCTACTCAACCTGATGAATAATTTTTGAATGCTTTAGAGCCTTTTCCTCCTCTTTTTTCTGATCGATCTGAATCAGGAGAGGTGGTTGAAGTGGCTCCTTTGGTGATTCTTTTTCGTCAGTTTTTGTGATTTCTTTTTCCGAGGGAATAAATTTCACATGACCTTCTGAGCTCTCGCTTTCTTTGCTGTTAAGTGGTATTTGTGCTGTTGTTGGTTGAAGCCCACTATTGTCGCCGGAATCTTGGTCAAAGTCTGGAATAAGCATTGTTATTATGGGAGGCGAAGGTGAATTCTTCGATGTTTCACTCTGAAATTTGATGTCAACCTCCTTTTGACGTAAATTTCGGAATGTTGCAATAAGGAAATAAACTACGGTGAAGATACAAAGTTTAGTTCAACTCAAGTAATAATTTTGTGTGGTGATAAGTAAGCTGACTTACCAATTGAGAACAACACAAAAGTGGCTGCAACGACAGCCAAAATCGCTGTCAAAAGATAAGGAAGTCGAGGCCGTCCCATCATACTTTTTTAATCGGAAATAAGAAATTCATGAATGATATCAATGATGTATGCAATGCTACTATGTAAAAGAAAAATGTTTGACTGTCTGAAATTAAGTTTGATGCATTAAATTAAAAATTCTTGTCATTCCGGCACAGCTCGAATTGCAAAATTTTTCCCATTGTCATTTAAATATTTCGTATTTATTAAATATTACAGTGATACATACATACCGGTGGTATAACAAGATGGTAAAAAAACTTATTGTGAAACTTATGAACAAAGAACTTTGGTTAATACTGAAAAAGGAATGTTTATTTTATATTATATACTCAAGGTGAAAATTTTGAAAGACGAAATTTATCAAGCTATGAACAAAAAATGCCTTTGTCAGAGATCTTCATTTACACTTGTATACGTATTTTAAAATTTGAAAATGGAATAAAAATGCAGGTTAAGAAGCTCATTCCTTACTTCAGTTAATTAACCACAGGATTGAACATAAGTCCACTCAAAAATAGTACAACCGGTAACTGCTGATTTACTGGTGGAGCTGAGCTGGTCTGATGCGAATTAAGATGGCCGTTAGAACTAGAATCACGACCGTGAGTATCAGAGTCTCCCTGTCCCAATTCATTATTACCATGGTGATCATATCTTTCGTTGTCTCTCCGATCCACATTGACTCCTACGGGGGTTTCAGGGGCATTCGCATCAAAATTTGTAGGAATTGAATCATCATTATCATTTGAAGATATTTCTGGGGATGGGGTACTAACTTTCTCTTTGGCACTGTACATGTAGCTTTTTGATCCAATGTAGACTCGGGATACTCTAAAATTCACTTCATTCCAGTCTAAAGTATTTGTTTGGAATCGATGTATCCTATTTGAGACGACGTAAAGGTAACCTTTATCATCAAATGCGAAAGTGTCGGGCCATTGGAGGTCAATATCGCTTTGAATTAAAAGGATCTCTTTGTGAAAACCGGCACTTCCCGAGGTATTCATGTAAACAACGGAATTATTGCTAAGGAGACCGTAAAACAGAAGGCCTTGTGAGTCCATTGCCATTCCATCACACTGACTTGACCTACGGTCATGGGAAGTTACGTCAGAATCTTTCAAACCAGCTCCATTCACGGCAGTCTTCAAAACGGCAGCTTTCAACCGAGTAAAGACCAAAACTTGACAGAGGTGCAAAATAAACACGATCGTGGTTTTGGTCCAAGGAGGATAATGCTATCCCGTCAATGTTTGTATTGAACGTGTAATTTGTACCTAAAAATGAAACACTTGATTTAATCATTCAAATTGAACAATTTATGTGCTTCTAGCAAACGAAAACGATGTATTCTCACGGAAGAACAATTAAGATTTCATTAAAGAAGGACGCGTCAATCAGAAAAGTAAAAAAATGAGACCGACTTTTCCAATAGCCAGTACATGTTCAAAATTTGGATAATAATGTTCATGTCTAGAGTAATAACATTATGCTTAATTAAGTAGTAGATTTGTTCTCCATTAACTCAAGGTTTTCCGAACATTTGTATTTTGCATTGTTTGTTACAGACATGCAGTTTCTTTTTGTTTGCAAAAATGTTTTGCAATGAACTTGAAACAAAAAAGTTTTTTTTCGATGTCTACGCATGGAAAGTAAAGAAATCTTTTTACCTAGAATGGGAATGGTCGTCGCCTTGTGGATCAATTTGCATAGATCTATGATGAACAAACCAACTCCTGTCGGTGCTCAAGTCATAGATAACCAATCTGGCATCCAGTGCATCCGATATGTATGCAAAACATTTTTGTCTATCTTCTGGGTCACATCCAACCACAACATCATTCAAGAAATTCGTTGTTGGGCTAACCTAAATGATAAGAGTGTAATTGCGAAAATTTAAAATAAAATCATGGCGTGACATATAACCTTTTAAACAAATCGTGAGTTTTCTTAATATGCTAACCACATCCTCTGGAAACTCGTGCTTGTGCAAAACCCTTCCATCATTCAAATCAATTAAAACAACTTTAGCTTTGCATCTCCCAATCCCATATTCATTTTTCCTCTTGAAGATTTCCGTTCTTCCCACATCCACCGCCCACATTCTCCCCCATCTATCAATTTCCATGGATTGAATGTACTGCAGAGCGTCGCAATTCCCTATTGTCTGCATCTCCCAATTTGGATATGGATTGAGAAGGACTGGCTCGTTGCCCGGCGTTCCCATTTCCACCCAATTTAGCGTAGATGGAATACCATTTCGCCATCTTGGCACTGTTAAATACACTCTCGTGCCGTGGACCTTTATTCCAGTGATCACATTGTTCTCCTTCACAAATTCATTTGACTCCAGGTATCGTTGACGTTGCTCTGGGGTAGTAAAATTGTAATCCAATTCTTTCCAACCGAACAAAACGTCATATGAGGATAAAGGATTATCACTAGACACTGAACATGGCAAAATAATTACAGCAAAAATCCCTAAAATGAGAAAATCGCTTCTGAAACTAAGCCAAGTCATTTTAAAAGTTTGCAGAGTAAACGAACACTCACGACTAATTGAACATTGAAACTGCTTTGCCGGCCGAAAAGAGAAGAGAGGTATTATCTCCTCTCAAAACTTCTTTTAAATAGACTGGATTAGTGCAGGCACCATAATATGAGGGNGCCGGCCGAAAAGAGAAGAGAGGTATTATCTCCTCTCAAAACTTCTTTTAAATAGACTGGATTAGTGCAGGCACCATAATATGAGGGTATCATGACAAGCTTCAAATACTGAAACAACTTTGTTATCAGTTTTTCACATGCCGTGAACTCGAACGTGTAAATAGCAATATAGCAAGTCAAGTTTGGCCATGATGCAATGCACTACATTAATACAAGGCTTTACGTAGGCAATATATATTTCTGCTTAAAGATTATGGAGAATATTGCTGTCTGACATGGGATATTTCATTTTTTTATGACTTTGACTATTTTGCATAGGCATTTCTAACCATGAGTTGAGAAGAGTATGAGATTCGCAAGAGAACAGGTTTTTTTTTCGATGGGAAGAAAGGGTTACTTGATACACAACATCTTTACATTTTGAAAACATTGACTTGATCTCTCTTAAGTTTTTGCTATGCCAAGACCAGTTCGGAAAAGATGCAGATGTGGGATGAAGCCATGCACACGCACCTGCAAAACAATCTAAAATGCGAAACGTAAAATGCCTTTAGGCTGCAAATCAAGTGAAACGAAAATAAAGCGAATATGTCCAGGAGAATCGAAGATTTTCGTGCAAAAAATTTCAACAAAGCATTACACTTTTTCTTTGGGTTCAATAGTCTCTTGAGTGAAGGACTGCATAGAAGAATATCATGCAAGCAAATGAAAACAATGGAAGGTGAGTTAAAGTCAATATACGTGTAGGAGTATGTACATACTGTTTTGTTAGATGCATTTTGCAATTAAATAGAGACCTAAGTACAACATCCATGAAAGTTTACCAATGAGGAGACAGTGTACTAAAGTCTAGCATATTGAAAGTATGTATTTGTTTAAGGGCGTGCTTGAGTAAATCCAGGGAATTTATGTCCAACAAAAAATAATGACTTATTTCCGGCGAAATCTACTTAAATGAAAAGTGCATTTTAATTTGAGAAACAATAGACTAAAGTTTGCACAGGTGAGAATTTTTCAAGTTTTCATGGAAATAAGAACAACTATAATTTAGCAATTTTATTTAGTCCGCACCAGCTCCTGTACTCATCCCGTAGAAATTCAAGCTCATTACTTGAAAGTCGCGAAGGATTTCTGCTTTCCCACCTGAACCCAAATAACATTGCATATTTTAAGCAAAATCATCAAATATATAATTTGTACCGATATTATGTATTGAATTATGTAACCTGCACTGATGACACAATTGTCGTCCCTAAGACGATAGTACCCTATCAGGACGCTACCATCTTGGGTGGTGCCGCGACATATAAAAGTGTGCTCTCTCGTCCCTGGGTACACTCCTCCAAGAATCATGTTCACTGGAATTTTTCCGTCGCCGATTTTTTTAGGTTGCCAGCTCACTGTTCCAACAGGATAAACGAGAACTTGAACTTGTTCTTTGGGTAGAGTACTGATTGTTTGGGACTTCTATTTACATGAAAATAAAAATATTTAGGCTTTAACAAGTCAGTAATGTTAATGTTTCTTTTTCTTCATGATGCGTAAGCACTGCCTTGTGACTTTTAATCTGCTTACTCCTTTTAATGACCGCTTTGCTTTATTTCCTTGCGGTGATTGAACATTGGCTTCACCGTCGCCGGTTGCAAAGTTGAAAGTATCCTTGGCGTAATATCCAACCACAAGTCCTCCACCATACAAAGCTCGTCCAACAAACACTAAAGCATCCTTTGATGGATCATAGCCTGCCGGTTCAGTGACACCTTCAGCAAAATCTTTTGCTGCGATCCATTTCAGTTTTTTGACAGGGTCTGGTGCCACCGATCCATGGAAAAGGAGAAATAGACCAACACTCACCAATGTAACGGATTTAAGATTCTCCATCTTCTTGATTATCCCAAACTCTATTCCTGTGTAATCCAATCCCTTGCTTACTTAGTAAATGGACGTTATGAAATACCCTCTCAACTACACAAATCTTTCAAAATTTAGTTCTTGGCATGAATGATTGCAAAATATTTTATTGTCCTTTCATATTTAGTGTTACAACGATTTCAGCAATGTTTTGCAATTGCGATGAAGACAATTTATTTTATAGTAAAAAAATTGACAAAATTAAACAAAATTAATTATTATTCCATTTTATTCATCGAACCAAAAAAGATCAGCGACCATACAATTATAACAAAACAAATATGCGGGCAACTCTAGTTCTGACTTCCATCAACATCTTTAGTATGGCTCATGACTCATAAGTTAGGGCTGTGAACAAATTTAATTTACTAATTAGTTTTTACATAATCATTTTTACTACACTACACCCAAAGTTGACTATACACTTACCCGGCTTGGTAGTAATATATGATGATGCGTACTGAAAAACCTCATATAACGTATCTCCAAATGAAGTGAACGAGTTCAATAGACCAAACATTGAATCCACGAATCCTGGTAATTTGTGCGGGTTCCGGCTTTCAGTTTTAATTTTAGTCTTGAGTTCCTCAATCTCTTGCCGTATTTTTCTCTCCTTTTCCCCAAACTTTGCGTAAAGTTCTTCAATGATCCTACCCTTATCTTTGTGGCACGCATTCGCTTTTGCTTCATAGATTTCTGTTAAAGACTGAAGTTGTGAGTTGAGATGATCCATCCATTTTTTGTCACATTCATCCCGGTTGACACGGCTCATTTTTAGAAATTCCATTGTTTGTTGGTGACTTAGAAAATAAAAGCCAATTCCAAATAACAAAACTAAAATATAACTTGGACACAGATTCCGATACATTTTGTTCAATAAATGGAAAGTTGATAATTGAAAATTTATTAAAGGACTTGAAAAGATTTCCGGTGCCTTGTCTTTGGATAAAACTGGAGAACGTTTGCGTCTCTTCCTTTTCGATTTATTAGATGTTATCATTTTTTAAATATTTTTAGTAGCTAAACAGAATGAATATGATAATATATAACTAAATTATTTATTCTGTATGCAACATAAAGTATGCGTTCAATGAAGAATGGGAAGATGATAAGAAATGCCAAATAATCGAGTGGAACATAATAGCCATACATCGTTCAAAATTAGAACATACGTACATACTTTGGCAAGATACATAAATAGAAGACAGATATTTCATACATACATGCATATATAATTATTCTAAATGCAGAGAACTAGACTCTTGAGCCATTTCGTCGAGAAAACATGGCAAATCGTTTTTATGCAATAATGGAATCGTTCCACACTTTGGCTCAGATAAATTCAAGTGTACTGTTTCTATATGTAAAAGGACGCATTCATGTTTAAACATTTACATTCACAAGACAAGACAAACCTCCAAATGGCTGAGCTGTCAACAAGGTGTGCGAAATGTGTATGATACAGCGGACTTTCAATGATCTACACTTACACAAATTAAAGTGGTTCTTTAGTTCTTAACAGTTCCATTTTACAATACTACTAGTAAAATGGACTCAAGAACAAAATTTTTTATTTCAAACTTTGTGATAAATAAAGTAAGGTTTTTTAAAAAATTACTCATGCGTTTAAATTTTTTCCTATCCAAATCCAGGTCTGTTGCCCCCTTGTTGAC
>JAHZMX010002048.1:0-11703 GCA_027743895.1 Seira musarum | reverse complement strand
CCTGAAAGTCGTTTCTGAAACTCCTGATGGAGCCCCCTTCCGTGGAAAAGTTTCTGAAAAGTGATTCACACTCAGCGGTCATTTTCTCCTGCGTTTTTAGTCCTTCAAGCTCGAAAAGACACTATTTGATAGAGAATTAGCTGCTCTATAACATATGCGAAAGTGGAGTTGATTAGTGTAAAGATAACTGAGAAAAAAATGATTTTTAGGTGTTCAAAAACCCGCCGTTCACCCTGTAACAGCTCGAGCCAGACGTGAGACATGGATAAAAATGGATTTGGACAAAAGCAGATTAAAATGGAGATTTTTCATACCCTCTATCAGGTGGGTTTTGACTGACTTTAATGTTGAAAATTAAATATAACGTTTGATTGGAATTATTTAAAACTTGCGTGCATAGAAGGCCTTTGTAAGTAACTGCTGAAAAATCTTTTCCTATAAGGCACATGCGATCTTAAACAAAAATCGCTGTAATATGACACCGCTCTATTAGATACAAAAATTCCTTTTGGGTTGCCTTTTAAGGAGGCATTGCTCATTTTGACT
This sequence comes from Seira musarum, assembly GCA_027743895.1. NCBI lineage: Eukaryota > Metazoa > Arthropoda > Collembola > Entomobryomorpha > Entomobryidae > Seira > Seira musarum. The sequence continues at coordinate 11,157 of JAHZMX010002048.1, read as the reverse complement.
ACTTTGTGCAGCTTTGTGATGCAACTAACTTAATTTCCTTTGGATTTCCTGAGACAAAAATTTGTAATTTTGGCTTGAATACAGCATTTGATGCGTTCCTATGATTTCACCCTGAATTTTCATTTGGTGCGCTACTTAATGTTTGAACGTGTATACATACCAATTACGTATTATTAAGTATCTATAACAGCTTATTGGGCTTATAATTTGCGTTGAAAATGTTGATAAGCCAGCAGCATCATGAGCTATTGTTTTAAATTGTAATACAGTATGGACATTTATTTCATATCCCTGGACACACATTTCATTGCGTCAATACATGCGATGATGCAATATCTGCTTGACTTTTTTGGTTTTAACTTTAACCTTGGTTTTCCGTTTAGGTTGTACCTATGTCACGTAAGATACGTTTTGCTATTTCATGTTGTAAGTGAAACTGAAACTGATTAGGATATGTTATCATTATCACGCATTTTTGCTAAAAAAAATATCGGAATCAGACTGAAATAATAAGGTTTTAAGTGGAATCTCGTGATTATTGCGCATTGTTTTCACATCAGATTAAACTTAATTTTTAACCTAGAATTGGACGTTCCATTACAGCTTAAAAGCGTCCCCTTGTTGTTACGTAGTCGGTGGGTGTATGTTTATTTGTAACAGATGATCCCATTTCATGGGCATTTAAATGACTGATCTCAAAATTTAAGTGGACTTTAAATAGTTAAATAACAAAACTACGTATGTTAAAGGTGGGCGATGCCTATTTCAGCAAGAGTCATTTGTTCATCGACAATTTCATTTCAGTTTTGCCTTCCTTGTCAGTTCTTTTATAATGTTGTGGCAAAGAGGAGGGAGATATTTATTTTGCCTTAGTCCATTTTTCCTTAAAATTACACCGCGATAAGAAATTACCATGTCGCAGTCCTGGATTTCACACATTGCGTCCCGTCTCTCTGAGGGGCACAATGAAACCCCAGTGACACCAACACCAATCAAGTTAGATTGGTTTACAGTCCTCGCGTTTAGTGTGGGCGTAGTGGGGTTATATGAACTACACAGGCAAATTAGGATAGCCAATGCCAAAATTCAGGAAAGTGAGGAATACTTAAAGCAACTCGAAAATCCTGTTGAAAAAGTGGACTCACAGACTCCCTCTGCCCAACCAAAGCAGTCTAGTTCGAAAGCAAAGCCGAGGAAAAGTGCTATAGCCTAATGAGGGTAATAATTTACCGAGTTAGTTCATGTTTGTGTTTAAAACGCAGTGTATTCCACTCGCTAAATTACATTCTCATTTTTGTCCTAGAATACCTTGTGGAACTTAACACGGTGAATTCGAATCAAAACTTTTAGTATATTTACAAACATGTTATTTTCCTAATATTTCATTTTCTGTAGACCTGAAAAGAGGAAACTAGTCATAAAGTTCTCTAAAATGAATTGAAATGTTGAAATATTAATACTTGTTAGAATTTTTTTAAAAAGTGGAGACAGATAAAGAATAAACGAAAATGAGAAGCTATATGAATGTAAAATAAAACGCCCTTAAATTATAATAATTTTTCTGCTCGTTTTATATTTTAGCGTGTTTGCAATATTTGAAAAGCATATTTGAAAAGCTTAGCATGGTTAACCAATTCGGATCTCATTTTTGACAATAATAAAACTGCAAACGTATACTCACGGCAAACAGTGAGTAAATCAGACGCATGAGGTTTTACTGGAAACCACCCAGGCAGGCAAAAATCCTCATTTAGATTCGGCGACAGGGCTGATAAGCTAATTTATCAGTCCCCTCTAAATTACATGCATACATACCCAGGCAGGCATTACTCATACAATTCCTGGGGTTTTATGAGACACATTTTATTCGCTATTTATGCGTAATTTTGTGACAATGACAAATCAAGAATCGGAAGCAGTTACTTCTCATGGTTTCACCCATTTCAGCTACGTAAGTATAGAGTAACAGTTTTTATTTAAACGTGAGGACAGAAACAGTTATAATTTTTTACAAAAAAAATGCAAAGCTTAAATGCACTAACGAAATTCATCATTTAAAATCTAGAATATATCCATCCGGATTATCTATGTCATTTAGGGAACTACTACTTAATCTATTGGAATTAGTCTCAGCGCCTACTCTCTGAGCAAACCTATTTCTCCCTGGCTTTGTGTCCCCGTAAATATTCTTCACATGCGATTGTTTTATTGGATAATCCCTGTTTTGGTATTGCAACCTCTTATCGTAGAAATACTTGAAGTCATTCACGTAATTTGGGTTTGAGGAGTAAGGTGGTTTGCTCAGTTGATTTTCGTTTTGAGGTAGATGATGATTGTGATGTGAAGGTGGTGGTGGTCTTTGAGGATGGTAGGGGTACGTATTAGGCTCATTCGGTTTATGAGCATTCCGATTATCTTGATTGTAGTTGTACTGGTTATGTTGATGACCTTGGTCGCCACCAACACGATTTGTGTAGAATTGCTGAGGTGGTGGAGGAATTTGTGTATTTCCCTGATGAGGTGGTGGGGGTGGTGGTGGAGGCAGAATGATGTCTTGAATGGACTTCGGATGATCATAGTCCACTGGACTGGGGCCGTGTACAGGACCAACGGGTGTCGCAATTCCTGGTAATGGTGGTTGGTGGCGGTGGTCCCGATGCATAGTCGTATGAAATGTCATGAGGTGGAAAAGTTGGAGCCGGGCCTGCTGGAGGTGGTGCGCCTTTAGTGAAAAGATGGTTTACGAATTGTTCGTCATCCCCAGGAAGGAATTGTTTCATCGTGTCTAAGTTATAAAAATGGTGGTTCACAGCGTCACGGTAGAGCGTTAGGAAATCGTCAGTGTACTTACCATTATGATCTATGAGCACACCCTTTGTGGGATGTTCAGGAATCCCTGGTCCGGGAACCAAATGAGCAGGAGGTGGGACTGGTCTGGAGGGGATGTGAGGTCCAACAGGAATATGTCTTGGGGGATCATGGCTGTGAACACGATCATGTAATTTTGGTGTCCTATGTCTTGCGTCAGTGCCAGTCACGATTGGCAATTTGTGGTGATGAGGATGAGGATGTTTAGGAATTTCATTGATATTGTAATTAGGCATAGGATCTATTGGAGAAGGATTAAAATCGTAAGGGTGCTTATCATTAAATGGAATCATTTCAGGTGGTGTCGGTGGATTCAATGTTCTGTATGGATGTGGGTGGGGATACACGAGATACTGGAGGGCTGGCTGGCCATCATCCCCAATAATACGGCTAATAGACCAATATGCGAGGACCATGTCTCCGTCGTGTACAAGACTTGCACTTGCAGTTATCTTCAAGGAATTCCGAACCTGAGCCTTGATTATCCCTTGATGGTGGCGTGTGCAGCTCCGAAGGTATCCTGATTTCCAATGAACCACTTTGTCTTGCCAAAGTTGCAACTCCGGAGACAATAGGACCCTTCCCCGGAGGAAGATAGATTTCTTCAGGGAGATCCGATTCTGCTTCAGTAGCCAAGTCAATGAATTTCAGTTTTGCTGTTCGTAATTGCTTCCACAAAAATTTCTTATTGCCCATGTCAAACTCTGATGGATGGTTTTCATAATCCTGAGATTTTTTCGGGTTACCCCTCTCCGCCAAACTTTTGTATAACGCCTTTCTCAAATTTTTAATCCATACTGCGGGCATCTTCTCCTGTTGAACTTGTCGCTTCACAAAACGTTTGTAAACTTGATACGGTCCATGGGAATTTGAATTCATGTTCGTAGTTGGGCTTGATGACATTGACTCGAAGCGCGTACTCAATTTCTGCAAACTATTTGACATTGAAAAGCCCAAGTTTGCAATTCTGTCAAACACGTTCGCATTCTTTTTGGAAGGAGGAGGTGGTGGTGGTGGTGGAGCCTGTGTCGTCGTTGTTGTTGATGTTGTAGTTGACAACATTGCCTCCCTCAGTTTCTCCAGTTCTTTGTATTGTAATTCCACAACTTGATTAAAAATATCTGAGCTGGCGGCGTCCTTCACCGAATCTTTTGAATTATTCGTTGGTGGCGTCACTTCACGAGGCTGTATTGGATGCTGTGGTTCTGGTTCTGATGGCGAATGCAATTGCGCTGGTGACGCCTCAGTCTCCAGTTCAAGCTCACTGGAAGAATCCACTGAAGATGGAGTCGCTTCCAACGCTGCTGACGCCCCCTTCGTCGTAGGAAACTTCAGGGGCACCACAAGTTTGTAGACTTGATTGGAATCAGCATCCTCCGTTTCCACCTCTTCCCCAGAAAATGAGGATCTCGTGTGCGGAACATAAGTTCCATTCTGCTCTGATGGCGATGACGCCACATGAGGATGCCCCGATATGTAACAACATGGTGGGAGGTAAAACTCAGATAGTTCAAATGCAATCACAGTTGCTGAGCAGTGGAATGTCACAAGAATTAAGAAATAAATTTGTAGAGACTTTACGGGGAAATAAGATAATTTTGGAAACATTTTGGCAACTAGATTTCCAAGCTCCAGAAAGACTAAGACTCCAGTTCGATGATAATGATGTGGTCACAGTCACAATCGCAACGTCACTATATCACAATCACAATCATGATTTCAGGCACATGTTCAGAAAGTGAATAAAAGTGAATTGCGTGGGTGCATTTTGCTTATGCCTTCTTCTTCAACAAAATGTTTTGTGGGTGTGTAATGCGGCGGAAGGTAGAAAATTCCAAATATTTAATTTATTTACATAACATTTTTACGTTACGTCTCTGTAGTTGGAAATTATTGTCATTAGTTAATTCATGAAACTCCTTTAAAATGCATTGTTTGTAGTCAATTGTTCATGATTCATGAGTGGAGTGATGTGATGTAACAGAAAAAAAATGCACTGTTCATGTTTGATATTTGAAAGAATCAACGTCTGCTGCCTTCTTTTTTAATGTAAACCTCTCCGCCTTATTGTCTTGCCTTGCCATGTCAGTGAAGAAGGGAGCACAAGGTTCTCCTCACTTTTATTTTTTTTCCGTTTTTTTAAAAATCTCATTATTCAATCCACTCTGAATCAGAATGATTGCATTCATTGTTGTTTGTTTGGTGGTAGTAGAAAATAGGTATATATTAATTAACTCAGGCGGTTTCTTCCATGTCAAGCTTGAGTGCGTTTTTTTCAAAATCTTGAAGACTTAAGGCTTATGAAGTGTGTGGGAGTTGCTCATGCTTCGAGCTCAAGCAGGATGCCTACCAAAATTAGGCTTAAGTTGAGATGCAGTCAAGACAAGACAGATCTGGGTAGGTACGTACCAACAAATTCCTTTGTTCGTAATTTGATGATTAGGGCAACCCAAAAACAGGAAAGTTATATTATGTTTATAGCAATAATAAAACAATGCATCAGGTTATGCGAAGCGACTAAACTAGCAAAAAATTATGACTCTTTACGTTTTATTTTTCAGAAACAGAAATCCTTTAGGAGAACGTTTTAGGAAGGTGAAAATAATTTGAAAATGATTTCACGACGATATTAAGAACATATTCTCAATAAATGAATAATGTGCGCACATTTCAATTTTCTTGAAGCCTTTTATGAATCCTATTCACGCATGAATTGTGTCATAAGCTTGTATTAACTTATACAAATGTTTCTCCATAGAACGTTGTCTTGACCTTCGCAATTTATCAAGCTTAATTAGTGGATTTTTAACTTAAACACAAATTGGTTCCAGACAATTAAAAATTCTTCTTAAGACTTGATTCTAGCCAGGGCTAATGATTTAATAAAATATTCAAATATTTATTTTCGTTAGTTTTTTTTATTTAAAAAAAATCCAGAAATTTATGTCGGTACTAAATGTCTAATTTGGGTTGCCCTACTTTACGATGAAGGGACATTAATAATTTGCTCAAAACTAGACTGAAGTGTCATGTCATGTCAAGTCGTTATGCAAAACACACTTTTCATCTCATGCTATTACAACCAGCTGGGGCAAACTGAAAACCAATTTAGTTGTTATCTTCGACATCGACCCTTCAGCAACAACGAGATTTTGCATGATCTTTGACGGTTATCCGCTTTGTTTTTGAATTGTGTGTGCGTCCTGTGTGCCCCATTTGACTTCCTCTTTAGCTCAACTATATTCACTGTACACAAGAATCATGCGCCTGGCTTGGCTTAAGGCTTGTTCATTGTGCGTGAGATTAATCTCATTGCGTCTCTGTAATAAATTAGAATAGGACGTAATTACAATTTGCAAAAGGATTAATGTTTACGTACATTGTACCTAAGTCACGCTATTTCTTTACTTTGTGTTCAATGCTTTTTAAAAAACTTAATCCAAAATAAATGAAAATGCAAGTGATTGTGAGCAAATTTGTATTTTATTTTTTGAAATTTTTAGTTAAGGCAACTTTTTTTGCATTCTTTCCGGTCCGTATAATTAGAGAAATGAATCTTTTGTTTCTGAATGAGAAATGAAATTCTAAATCTTATTCACGTGTAGGTGGCTGAGAACAAATGTAAATGAATGCAAACAATAAAAACTTTTGTGAATGAATTAGAATGATAAGTCATGCGTTTACTAAAACTGAAATGTCGTTGTCGTTTTTCTTGGATTTTCTATTTAGAAATGAAGAAACTACGATCTCACAATCTGACTCGATCCTGTACCTAAGCAATTTAGAAAGGGAATTTTTAGATTGACATTGTCCTTCAAAACAACGTGAATATGGCTTGGTCAGTAAGGAAGCGGAAGGGTGATGGGCGGCGATGGCGATAGGATAGCTTTACCGTTTAACCTGTCATTTGTTTGCGAAGAAGGTGACAAAAAGGTGTGAAACACGAACGTGAGCGTGTGAAGATCTGCCGTCTTGTTTTGATGGTTGAGAATTATGACATGATATTCATAACTATAATTGCAGGTAATTTACATTTTTTTGTAAGAGAATAAAGTTGGCTCGATCCCTAATTAATTAAACTTGACATTGTAGACTTACGCATGAGATAAGATGAGACTCGGCTCAAGGTATTCCTAAAGGAGGCACGAACTTACATTTTTTCCAATGGCAATAGGAAACGAAGGAGCATTAAATTATAGTCCAACAAAACCAACTTGACAGAAATGCAAAATGTGACAATGAATTGAGCTGGGTTAATGATAGTAATTAATTGTATTTACGATTAACAAGTCCATCTGGCACCTGAGGTTAAACAATAACGATTTGGTCCTTCAGTCTAACTTATTTGGTCATATTTATGACATTTAAAGTGTAATTCAATCAATAATTTTGCTTAATTCTATTGCGCAATTGTCTTGATTGATTTGATACATTCCTAAGCAGACTGCCTAATTCTAGTTATTTTAACCACGCAGCATTTAATGCACTACATCATTTTGTTTTATAAAAACGTGACGTAAAAATTCTAATATTTTTCGTTTTTAACAAATTAGTTAATTTAAAATTTAAAAAAATTCATTCGGAATTTCTGAAGATTATGTTTGAAAACAGTACACAATTTTTGTAAGGACAATTAGTAGCATTTAATTTCTGATTTGGGTGAATCACGGAATGGTAATGGTCACAAGGGAATTGATTTGACACGATTTGGCACAATACCCGATACACAGTTGAGATTTGGTGTTGCTCACTTGCTCTCGTGTTTCTTGATAATGGCAAGCACATCATCGACATCATCAGTGGAACCAAGAAAAATTGGAGATCTCTCATGGAGTTTTGTTGGCTTGATGTCCAAAATTGGAATTTTCCCATTGGTCGCTTTCCCTCCAGCTTGTTCCATGATGTAGCTCATTGGGTTGCACTCGTAAAGAAGACGAAGCTGCAATTTAAAAAAATAATAATTAATACTCCAATTCATCTATTTAAATTTCAAACCCTATACATTTTTGCTTTTGCGAGTGATTTGTAAAGTAAATGAAATAAAAACTTAATTTATTAAAGCTGTAAACGCCAAAGAAAAGCAGCAATTCCAATTTCTTACGGGATCGAGCATGAACCCATGAACTCCATGACCGACTGAGAGCACAAGTGCAGTAGCAGATCCATAAAGTGCGTATCCTGCAGCAACAAGTTGTCGTCCAGGCTGTAAGGCATCCTCTTTGGTTGGTGGGCCGGAAGTAACTTTTCTAAATTAAAAAAAAGGTTCAAAAATATAAATTTCAAATGTTCACAATTAATTTTAGCAATGAGCCATTATATCGGCTTACTTGTAAATGCCAAAAATTGACCCAATGCTAACTAGACAATCGATATTAGATGAACCATCCAAAGGATCAAAGCAAATTATGTATTTTCCCTGTCGCTCAACTTCAACCTGGACAAAGCAAAATAAATTGTTTAGTTATTTTACACTTCACAAGGTGCAGTTCTACATTAAGAATTGTTTGAAACACACTCACTTCGATTTCCTGTTCATTCTCCTCTGAAACAAGGAGGCAAGTTGTAAAGCTCGATCGCATTAAATTAATGAAGAGGTCATTGGACAAAACATCCAGTTTTTTGACTTCCTCTCCTTGAACATTTGTCTGTCCAGCAATGCCATATCTTCAAAAAAAATATTGATCAGTTTTACACTTAAATTACAACAGATTAACTTATTTGATGTTAATCAATCAATTTAGTAATTTACAATTTGGCAAGACCAGCCTTCCTTACAGCACTTGAAATAGCCTTGACTGCAGACTGAATTGTGGAGAGGAGGAGAGTCAAGTCTCCAGTTGCATCCGGGGCTCTTTTCCGTTGCTCTGCTAGCACAAACCTTGTTAAGGTCATGCAATTCACGTCGATTGGTAATTGTCCGTTTGCTGCCATTTCAGTTTTTTATTTGAAAAATTAACGGCACTATATATTTTTTAAAAATTTAGTTTAATAAATACCCTTGTTGCTACAAGGAAGGGCAAATGACAAATCAGTCGATCACAAAATATTTTGGGTTTGTAGACGTGGTCAGATACAAGATCTCAAAATGACCTTCGGAATCTCGTGTTTATTACTTAGCACATGGAAAAATTTCCAGCTTGCTCGTTTATTCAGTCAAGCTTTACTTTCATCAGATATGTACCTATATCAAAATAGATGCTCCTTGTTTTTTACGAACAGGTTCATGGTTATGGTTATGATCCACTCACATTCAACAAATTCTTCGTGTTTTTTCATGTACGCTCTGTGGATGTACTATACTTATTTATATTACATGTTACATATGGTGTGTACAAAATGTGAAATAAAATTATCCGGCTTTTTGCATTCGCTTCGACTTTATCATGCACTTATACGTTAAAAAGTCAATCCCACATCCAGAGAGATTACTGCGTAAAATCATGGGACCGGCTCAAAGCTCAGAGGCGAGTCCATCCACAAACAAATAAACTTACTTTTCTACGTCAAAATCCAAAGTTCATCTCAGTTTCAGCATTGTAAAAAATCCATTTCCCATAAGTTCATTTCGAAAGGTTTTTGAGCAACCAGAAGTGAAGATAGAGCATACTGACCGATTTGAAACAATTTGGGAGAGTTTGATCATAAATACAATTTGACCTGCTGCATGCATGAAATGAGCAGATACTCATGCAATGGATTATGAAGAGAATTTTGTAACTCTCAATTTACTTTATCCGGCGATTTCGTATTTTTCATTGCCTAAAAAGGCAGTCATAATTTTTCGGTAGTTATTGATTTAATTGCACATTTATTTTTGTTCACAAATCGTATTAAGCATTTTCCCAGTGGAATATGACTGACTGAGAGGAAACCAATCATTGAAACTTGAATTATTGACATAAAAGAAAAACTCTTTAAATAATTTTATTCCATTTTCGAATAATTTTGACATTAAAATTTACTTACTCATGACAAAAAAAAGACTTATGCAATATGATTTGCGAATGACACGTAAGTCCATCGTCATATATCATTTTGTTTTGACTAAACTTTACTTGCTTTAGAATTGAACTCTTAACTGTACATTATTTATTGTAAAGCGGAAAGTTATACTTAAATTAACGTCTCATTTAAAAACAAAAAATCCAACGGTTATCATTTATCAACAATAAAACGTATTTACATCCTAATGGTGATGATGAGAAAGTCATATTTACTGCAAACAGCGTCTCTGAAAAGGACAACGACACATTAAGCGCACCATAGGGAATATTTGAAAGCTACAAACTGGCCGATATAATAACAATGACAAATCATTATCTATAAAAACATATATTATTGTACCTTATTAGTCGTTAGTAATCGCTTGGACGTTTACAGGAGCGTAGGTTGTTTTATCCAACAAATGCTTGACATGAGCAACATCGCTCATAATGTGATGGCGACACATCAGAATTTTTCTAACCAGCTTTGTTGGATCCTTTTGAAACCTTAATGATGAAGTAGAGCTTTGAGGGAAAGATGATGGGAGACGAAAACCTGTTCGAGTAATTTCCCCACGCTCAAACATCATTCTCATTTCATCAGTCCAGGGCTGCGGTTCCAAAGATAGGAAAGTCGCAAATGACTTTTGTTCCTCCATACTTTCGAAGTATAAGCTTCCAGATGCCAAAAGCAAGGCAGCCATTTCACGGGTTTGGCTCTCTAATGCATTAAATCCTTCAGTTCCGGATGGAAGTTGCAAAAGTGGCTGGTTTAATAGCATGTCTTGACCTTCGAATCTCCTTGTGGTAAACATACGTAGTGAACAATTTCTTGTGAAGTCATTATACATTTCGTTGACTTCAAACGGACTGAGAAAAAGAATTTGAATTGATTCGTCCTCGGGCTTCTTTTTAATCGCAAAATATTCCATTGGGCGCAAATAAGAATCAGTGTAGTCGGATTTGCCTGAAGCGAGGTTAATCACCGAAATGAAATCCCTTGTGACATACACCTCCACACCCCATGAATCAGGCTGTACTTCACCGGCAAAACTGGTGTTCTTGAAAACATCGCTGAGGTGCATGATTCCATCGATAACCCTGAATGGGTCCTCTTTATTCACCACGATTTGATGTACGTTGGGGTGTAAGTAAGGAACCGCTGGTGTACATTCTGGAGGTCTTTCCACCTCTCTTTCTTCTTCCACTTCCGCTTCCTTTTCCAACTCCAGTTCTTTCTCCTGCTCCTCATCCATCATTAATGAGCTGGAAAGCTGTCGCTTATCTGGGACATGTTCCAAACACC
>JAHZMX010002047.1:0-34713 GCA_027743895.1 Seira musarum | reverse complement strand
TTTTTTAATCTTACCCCGGGCGAGGAAGAAAATGCAGCCAAGCCAGCCAAGTGTACATGTGCCTTCCACTTTACTGCCACAATTCCAATTCTGATTTTTTCCCTTGGACAAAGTATAGTCTTGGTAGAGCCATGTCCACCCACGGCAAAAACGGTTTTTTTATTTTTTTATTTGGACGTATTGTACGTATGATATTTCGCCAGAAAAGATGAAATATTAATTGATGGAGTAGGTAGAAAATCCTTTCTTTCCACCTACCACGAACGACTGCCGCTGAAAAGAAAGATGATGATGGTGAGGGTGATGTGATGAAAAATGGAAAGGATTTTTTTAAGACTTGCTGGGTTCAGAGCCTCCCACCATACCACTCACTCCATACCCCGTTCCATGTCTTTTGCTTTTCTCCCAGAAATTGACAAATGGAACGGAATTAAGCGGATACACTTGTGATAATTATTAGGTGTAGAATGTTGATGATGAGAAGGAGCTGGGAAGGGAAAGAAGAAATATATTTTTCCCTTTTGAAGAAAAAATAGGAAGCTTATTGCATTCCTTGATCACCTTCCCACTTACTTATAAGGAGGGTGCTACTACATGCGTGGAAATTTCACCCTGCAACATGAACATCGTTTTTTAACAATCTTTACGGCACTTACTAATGCATTATTATATCTGGATTTAATTTTCTGAACAGACCGTTTCCCATTATTCTTTGAGTAGTTCCCCAAAAGTTTGCAATCGAATCAAATTCGTCCCTGGTATCAATTAGTCGATAATGTCTTGCTCATACTGATTGAAGAAGTTTCAAGTTTCATTATTTGTTCATTACTAATTGTAGCAAATAAATTAAATATTTCTTCTGATGTCCTCATCAATTGTATTAATTTGAAAGTTGAATAATTTTAATTAATGTACATAAATTTACAAGAATCGACATATTTCTTTGACAAAATGAAACTACAGACAAACCCTTTCCAAAATATAAAAACGAGTGAAGAGGCAAACATAGTCACCTAAGCCCAACAAAAGATACTGAAAAGAAATTGAAGAACTATGAAATCAATCCGTTTAAAAAAAGAAGTTGACTCAACTCGACTCGATTCAGGCACACAATCAGACTGGTTTGGTTAGATGCTGTAAATCAATCAAGAGAAGAGAATGTGGAAGCCGGCCCAAGTCTATTCTTCAGGAAAGAAAAAAAAACTTTTTCTATTCAGCAATCCAATTCCAATAACATTTACCTTCTTCCCTGCCGTCGTCGTCGTCGGTCCGTTGGTTTGGTAGTCTACGTACATCCGTACTTATTTTTTTCCCGCTGAATTTCAATAGCCTACTTGGACTGATTTCATATCTCAAACTCAAACTATTTTGATGTGAGTAGTAGTGGTTGTAGTAGTAGCAGAGTAGCAGTATTGAATCTTCAACCAATTCCAATTGAATTGAATCAAGTTTTTTTTGTAAGAAGATGAAGATCCACCCAAAAAATATCATAGAGTGAGTAGAAAGTAGAAACTTAGTACATCCATCCTTTTCCATCTCATTCGAACAAAATAAAAGAAGGTTTACATTTGGTCTTAAACACTCACTCACACTCACCATTTTGTATGCTCTTGTCTTTTTGTCCTAGCACTATCTCCACTCCACCACTACCATCAACATCTACCATCTTGAAAAGTTATTTTTTTCCTATTTTTTTTCTTTTCTTCCGAAAATTTTACTATTCACTGACTGATGTAATACCACTTGTGCATAAAGAAAGACTTCTCCTTTTCCTTTTTCACCATCTTTCTTTCTGTCATTAATAATTTGATGACCTAAATTCTGTCTCCGTTCTCGCCTACAAAAAGGTGAAGTATAATATGTTCTGGAATGATGAAAGAAGACGAAGCGAGATGATGCTCTAGTAAAGTAACAAACACCTGCCACACTTTCAAACAAAATAGTAAAAGAATTTTTTATTTCAAGGATTCCAGTCCTATCTCAATATTAGGAAAAGAGGAAGAAAAAAAAAGAAGACACACGAACGAAGTTGATGTGCTTCTTCTTCTTCTTCTTTGGCTTAGCTTGTTTGCTCATTCGCACCTTACCATCACTATCAGCATCGCAAGTAGTTAGTAAAGAAGCGAGCTTCATGAACAAACAGAAGGGAATTATGTTATTATTGTGATGCAAGGAAAGAGATTAGGGAGAGTGGAAGTGCTGTGAGCGGACGCGAAAATTATTGCTTTCTTGGAATATTTTCCCTCTGCTCTACTCAGCTCTACTCTGCTCTNAGAAGCGAGCTTCATGAACAAACAGAAGGGAATTATGTTATTATTGTGATGCAAGGAAAGAGATTAGGGAGAGTGGAAGTGCTGTGAGCGGACGCGAAAATTATTGCTTTCTTGGAATATTTTCCCTCTACTCTACTCCGCTCTACACGTTAATGAGATGAAAATTAATTGCATCCAGACACAACACGAGAGTCTTTTTAGTGCAGTCAAGGAAAAAGGAAAAGCGATTCAAGGAAAAAGAAGCTATTGGCTTCGTTTGGCTCCGTAGGCTGGTTTTGTTGAGGGGAGAAAAGTGTGTCAAAAAATTTGTGCAGGGAAATGAATATTGTCTCCAGCAAACTTCTTTCAATTACGGAGTAATGAAAATAGCACACCACCTGCCTCTATTGAAGACAATACTTTTTTTGCATGATGCATAAGTATGTGATCGTGATGATGATAATCATGAACAAAAATATGAAAGTAGGATCCATACAGCATCCCATTAAAACGTTTCCCCTTAATTTCCAAATAACCAGAACCAGAAGTGTGTCAATTGAACGTCGATTGCAAATTGTTTCCCTAGTTTCAGCAGAAGCTATAAAAAGGTGAGAAGGTGGGAGAGAGCGAGTGTCATGGAAACAAAAGGAATAAAGGTTTAATATTTGAAAAGAAAAGCTACTACAACGTTCGGCTCGGATCACGTTGAATACATTGTTGGGATATGGGTCTGAAAGATATTTTGGGGACGACGTCTGCGGTGAATATGATCCGATTACCATATGATTTATTATTTCTCTTTTGTGGTGTGAGTGGAGCAGCAAGGTGGGAATGGGAACTCGAGGAAGAACCACACTAAACTAGGTTGACTCTATATATTTTGTCGTATTGAGTAAGTGTAGCAAAGCAAAAGTCATAGCTCCACTCCATATATCATCTTCATCCGTGAACTTTCCCTCCCTTCTTTCAGTCGTCCCCTATGCACTTTTTTATCCTTTTTAGCTTAGCCCATGCAAACAAAATAATAAAAAGTGTGTATGACCGAGTGTCGACTTTCCCAAAAAATATTCAGGGGAAAATGGGGACAATGTTTAAAACTAGGTCAGAAAAACAAACGACCGACTTTCAGTGGCATGATGGTATGAGGTTTTTTTTTTCTTTCTTACCATCATGTAAAAACTCCTCCTTAATCCATAATCCATGGCATTATTCATGTCAACTTTTTTTTTCTCTCTTTTATTTGCTTTCTTCCCATTCCACCTTCATCCATCGTTACTGTAACTGTAACGTATCGCGTTGTGTTGCTCCTTGCTATTTGTGGCAGTGGTGGTGGTGGGGATGGTGTGTGTATGGCATGGTGGATGCCATCTCATTATCGTCATTCCGCTCTTCTGTATAAAAGATGAGACGAGATGAGATGAGGCATATAGAGATTCTCCTGTTTTTTTCTGGGGCATCACATCATCAATAATTACAATGAAACAAACCAGGTATAGGGAGCAAGGTTGCTGTCTTGTCTTTCATTTTTGGAGAGAAAAAATTCCCTTTTCCGCACAAAATTAATTAAAACAATTTCTCCCCATGGGAATCCTATTTTCGACATTTGCCTTTTTTGTTTTTATGTGTTTGTCTGTGTGTGTGTGCGAGGAGCTCAAGGTCTTGTGCCATCTGACACGGGAATCATAACCAATTTATAATATCCCTTGAGAATTTAAATTAGAGCGGACACGAAGTCGTTTTGTTTATTTACTCCTCGTTCAGAGAGATCATATCACAGTGCCTGCCTTGGCATCGCACACATTGTTTTCTGGGAAATGCAGGCAATTAAGGGATATCAAGGCTGACGGTTTTTTCCTCTGCGGTCGAATTATGTGCACCACTTCCCCCACGATAAAGGGGAAAAAGAAGAAACTTTCTCCAGAAAAAGTTGTGTTCGTTTAGTTGTTTGCTCAAACAGTTTCCCTCTTCTTCGTCTTCACTGGCAATTTAGCCGTAGTCAAAATCTTGTTGGGAAAGCATTAAACTTTTTTTTTGTATTTCTCCATTGCTACAACTTTCAGAGAAATGGAATGCAAAGATGGGATCTGATCACATCATAATAATTCCGAGTGAATGGGTAGTCTCTGGCTGGGAGGAAGGTTAAAAGAAAATTTTTTTCTTGGGAAATTACATAAAGAATTCATAATTTTTTGAAGGCAAACGAGTAACGACTCATCGGAACAATTTTTTTAGAGGACGTCGGCGATCCTGCCGTCGTCGTCATTTGTTAGAGTAAGCTTAACAACTTTCTTTTTTCCCCTGTAAAAATGGATGGTTATGGTTAAATGGCTCCGGTGAGATTTTTTAAGGTATTTTTAGAGTGGGACTTGCTTTCATGATTTTTTTAATCAGTGCGATTTCCTGGATCAACTTATTGCTTGAAATGGAGTAACTCTTGTAATATATTTTTTCACTCTTTGGAAAAAGGATGGAAAGCTCAGCTCAACTCTGTAGTCCTATGTAAAGTATGGAAATCGCGAGAAAAATATTTTAGTGCGGTTTTTCACTTAGCTCAAACTTTACCACACTCAGGAGCACTAAAGGGGATCTTCCTCCTCGATCTGGGTTGGCTTCTCTGTGTCTGACTTGCTGGGGAAGAAGAAAAAAATCCTCATCTACTAGTTTGCGTACAACTACTGTTGCTTCACTTCACATCTTCTGGATGGAAATAAAATGTTAGAGGACTCTTGAGCTCAATTCCCTGCTAAATTTACGACTCACACTGTGAGCCACGCCACTTTACACAGGCTTTTTTGGGGAATAAAAAAAGGAACCGTTTAGTGTGTCTCCTTTGTCACTGTCTCTGATTTACTGGACAATTTTCTCCATCACTCTCATTCGCATCCTACATCGTCCTCCTCCTGATCATCGTCATCACTATCATCACTGCCACCACCACCATCATTCTTAGGTACATATTAAGATTAAGAAAGGACCATTCAGATTCATTTTAAGTGGTTTGGTTTGGTTTGGCGTTATTGTTCACAAAACAAGATCAAGTTCATCGTTGGGTTGGGCAGAAGTAAACATCTGGGGGAAATATTTCACACGTTTCATCTTTGAAATCGAAATCTCGAGATTTTGGCCTTGATCTCATTCTTTTCAAATAAAATGGAATGTTTCTTCTTCCTTTTGCGGTGAAAATGCAATTGGTTTTTCCATTATGTGCACCCGTTCCCGTTACTCAAGTAGAGTGAATTGCAAATATTATGGATATAGTAAAAGTAGTAGCCGTGGCAAAGAAGAAGCACATTCATTCACTTCACTTCACTCCCTCCCTCCCCCAACCGACCGACTCCTGTTCCTCAGGAGAGGAAATGAAATACACGCCACGCCACACCATCACGCCATATAGAATAGGAAGGAGGGAAAAAGCACGGCTAGAAATTTGCATTTTAATTTGAACGCTCCATATTATTCTAACTGCAATTCTGGAGGATGTTCATGATCATGATCATCCCAAGCCTGGTGGCAAGTCTCTCCTGCATATTTTTAAAAACTCATTTAATTTCATAAAGAAAAAAAAAAGCGGAGAGAGAAGGGAGGAAGCGGACTGACTGAGTGAGTGAGTAAATGCGCTCGCTGGGAGCATTTCGCACGAGCTTTTTCAATGTCGTCGCAACAAAGAAATGGTAATCATTTTCTCGTATTCCAATTTTAACTTCTACAGAATATAAAAAGAGCATCTCATATCTTCAAAAGGAGGAGGAGGAGGAGGATGGCTACATACCTAACAAAATGCAATATTATGACTGGGGCAGCATCTGCGAACGATTGTTTTTATTCCAACTTTCTCCAAGGAGCATCATCATTTTTCTCTCTGAAGAGCGTAAGCAATGACAACAATAGCTCAAGTCTAATCTGACCACGACCAGCATGGAAAGGAATGTCAGAAAAAAAAAAGAGATAAAGAAAAAGTTGCAGAAGAAATAAGTGCAGCGGCAGTAAGAGATAATGAAAAGGTTGCTGGTGAAAGCTGAGCTAGTGAATCGAATAAGATTATTTCTTTTACTTAAACGCGCGCCCTTCATGAAAATTAAAAAGTTTTTTAAAAGCTCGCTTCAAGGATTATGAAAATTTTGTCTGCATTCTGAATTTGAAATAAGATGCGCGCGTGTCATCGTGATGTGATCGTCGTCAGTCGACAAGGCTTTTTGTTTTTTCTTCAGTTGGATCCTACATCGTCATCACATCTCCAATAGATCTTCAGAATTGGAATGAAATGGAGACATTTTAAGCAAATGAAAGAGGCACAGAGTTTAGATTTGCAGAGTTTTTCTCAAAGGAGAAAAAATTCCGCTTAATCAGCTCAATGCTTCGCTGGAGCCCTACAGTCAGCAGCTTTTTCTTCTCTTCACCAAAATCTGGAATATTCCTATTTTTTTGCAAGAAAAAAAACATGAATAAATGAATGGCATCAGAGCCAGATTGGCAAACGGCGATAGAATGGAATGGATGGATAGAGTCGTCTTGTTTATGCGCGGAGGATTCATTTCATTTCACTGGGAAAAAGAGTGGATCAGCATTACATGTTGTTCATGTTTCTCAGGAGAAACGGTTTTTAATGCTAGTATTTTTTGGGTCGATAACATAAACATAAATGTTTTTACATTCATTTTGGTAGAAGGGTAAAAAAAATCTGTAAGAAACGAGTGTTGCTTGATTATACACTCACAGTAAAATGAGATGAACGCTTGAACTAAAGCTATTTCCGTTCCGGTATTACTATTACACACATCCACGTCCCCTCAAAAGGCGTTCATTGATCGAGTTATCATTAACATTAAGGACCATAGAATCAAAATGGAGAGAAACCAAAAAAGATTTCTAAGGAAATACATAAATTGGAATGAAGACGATGAAGGAACGGACTCCTCTCATCTTCTTCCAGATTCTCAATTTTAATTAAGGATGAATCGAGAGGAGAGGAGAAAGGAATGTTCTCTGTTATGCCTTGCTTCTAAAAACTCAAGCTCAAATGTGATGCTCACTCTCTCACTCTCTCTCTCTCTCTCTCTCTCTTCTCTCAACTCGGATTATTTTTCAGAAGGCTAAGCCTCTTACCGGCGAAAATCAAGTGTACATTCGGGTGCACTCCATTTCTCCTCTTTACCTATTCAGAGCTAATGAGGGGCTCCACTGACTAAAAGATGGGTTCTTCTCTGAGCTCATCATCATTATGCATGCATTACCCATCTCATCCCACCTAACTACTTCGATCAAACAACATCAACATCATTTCACTCGTTTTACATCCCAGCCTCTTTTCTTCCAGCCGGAAATCAATCAGGGAAGGACACATCACATCACATATCACACACGAGAATACTATGTTTGTGTGTACCTCCTTTATATCCCTGCCTAATACAAACAAACTTTTTTTTTCTTGTATATCTTTGCAATTAAATATAAAAGGGCATCACATCACTGTTCACTGCGCTGGGATCTATTTATACGAGCTGTTCTAGCTTAGTTTCGCCCCCTTGTTCCAAGACTTAATCAAAACTCAATTCAATGGGGTTGTTTTCTTTCCTCCCGTGGCATCCAGCCAACAATAAAAGGAGGCACAAGGACAACAAACACACATAGACCAAACATACTGACTGTGAGCTGAGCTCATTTCTTGTAAATTTATTATCTTCAGTTTTAGATGAAGGAAAGGAGAAGCAAGCAAATAGAAAGATTTGTTCTTTTAGTGTCGCCAAACTTGATGATGATGATGTTGGTGATGGCGATGATGATAATCACCTACACTTGTTCTCGCCTTTTCTCCGCTTCCTTCCTCCTCCAATTTTATGGATGGCTGGTTCTCATCTCCTTCTCCTCCTTTTTGGACTTGAAGGAATTTTCGGAAGAAGGGCAGCGTTTATCCCCATTCATCATATTTCACACTTTTCCCATCGCCATCAACATCAGCTTCAGTAAAAAAGAGGCCAAACTAAGGCACGCCGCGATCATTATTACTTATTCCATGGCCATGGCCCTTCCCGCATTCCATCACTTGAGGGCTGATTTTCTTCGAATAAATCACGATAATTAAGAACTTTTTTAAACGGTAGACTGGACCGTCTAGAGTTTTGCATATTAATAGGGTAACGTCTGACTATGCCATGAATAGAAAAATAAGATTTCGATTCCTTCCTATTTCCATGCCACGGTTCACATGTTAATTAGTCTAATTAGGTGCACGCATGAAGAGCCTTGAATAGTGTCCGGAGCAAAAAGGAGAGAGCGTGATGGGATGCTGATGCTGATATGACGATAAGGCTCTCCATTCATTTTCTAGGTGAAAGTCACGTATCTCCGGTTTCCCATCACACCCATTCCCATCCTCAGCAAGGCAACGCAAGGTTGCGCTGGGAAGGAAGACAAGGACATGGCAGGAAAAAAATCTCGAGTGCCAGTGCTACTCGTTCATTCGTTTTGTTTGTTTTTCTAGGAAAGAATGTATGTACATGATTTCGACTTTTTTTTGCAACAATATCAGAGAGAAAAATTGGTGTACATAAAGTATATCGCAAGTGACTGGGAAATGATGATGATGAATGAGGAAATGAATGAATGTAGCTAAATTAATATGATTTTTTCCTTTAAAAAATGAGTAAGTATGCATTTTGGCTTTCTTTTACACATAAATGCTCGCACACAATGTCTTTTTTTTCTCTTCTTTTCTTCTTTCCGTGTGTATAAGTACTATGGTGTGGTGTAAGTGAAGCTAGGACAAACCCATTTTTACAGTCTTTTCCTGTCAAATTAACCGTCAAACTGTCCTCTCAACTCTCTGAGAAATTCTCTCAAACTTAAGCCAAGCACTGTGCCTACTCTGCCTACTATACACTACCCCTTCTCCTGCCTCCCTTTTTTCAAGGAAGGAAGGAGAAAAGAAGTAAGTGTGTGTGTTGCACAATTCATGATAGAATTCTATGGTGTGTACATATACACTATTTTTTGGCTTGAAAAGTTGAAAAGAAAGTGGGAAAAGTGTGATGCAAAAAAAAGTTTCTTTGCTTTCTTCCTTTGCCCAATTCTACTACTACCTTGTGTACATATACTTTTCTCGGGTACAACTTTTCCCCGTTTTTGAATACACCACTGATCACGAGAGAAGAAGAAGAAGTAAGAAAATGATGGAGATTTCATTAAGTTTTCTTTCCATCCATCCAAATGTAATGTAATGTACCTAAGTATAAGAATGAACAGAATGACTGAATGTTTTCACTCTCAATTTTATTTTGAAAAGAGGAAGAAGAAGCGTTCTGGAATACTGAAACATACATTTGTGTGTTATGTAAGTAAAAATGAATACGTATTGCATATAAATTGCTAACATTCATTCAATGATGGAATGGGAGCAATTTTTTTTTTGCAAAAATAATACGAAAAGAAAAATCTGACTTTTTTCCTTTTGTCTATTTTTTGGATGCAAACAAGGAACTTGGCAATATATCAATGTCACTGAGCAATATAGGCCAATAACATGGTTGTCCGCGAAGAATCTGTCTCAATTTTTGTCAGTGTGAAATAAGACGTGAAGTCATAATGAAAAGTCGATTTGAAGTGGACGTGATGTGACTGAAGTGAAGCTATGCCATGCCATGGAGCAAACAAAGCCGTATATATAGCAAACCACACAACTTATGATCATTCATTCATTCCATTTCACTCGGATTCGATGCTGTCTCCGGGGAGTGAAAGTAATAATTAGTCTGTCATCTCTTTTAGGCTCTTGTCCTTGACGCCATTCAAGGGGTGGCTTCCAAGGCATGCATCATGCCCGATTATAATTTGGGCGTGGACTCTAGTGATGTGTGTAGGACATAAGAAGAACTGTAATTACTTGATTCTACCCTTTTCTCCTCGCATCACTTTTTTTATTTAAAATGGCATCAATATATTATATTCTATTCAGAGTACCTTTTCACTAGAGCACTTTTCCTTTGGTGTGGTACTATTCCATGCTATATTGAGCGTGAAAATGGGACTGTGTCAAGGCCACGAAAATTCCCATTCACTAGAGCCATTTTCTCTGGTAAAAGGTGCTCATCACGATCGTAGAGCGAGGATCCCTCGCATTTCCTCACGCAACATTGAGATCATTATGATATGATCTTACCTGTCCTGTCTTGCCTATTCCCTTCCTTTACCGTCATCCCATCAAAATAAAGTGGAAAGTGGAGAGAGATTTAAGTAACTTTTTCCTTCGGTAATTTCGGGTAGCAAAAGCTCATTTCCTCATTTCAGGTGGGAAATAAGTAAGTCGAGTCAAGCTTAGAGTGTTCGTACGTGTCTACCTTCAGATGAGTCGTTTATGCATTATGCATCCATATTTCCCTACTTTACATTCCATTTCCAGCGCCATTTTCTCTTCGAAGATTGAAAATAGAGTTTTCAACTGTGGATCTTTCCTTTTCGACTCAGATGGCGACATCTTACCTACCTAATAATGTGTAATAGTGTAATAAAAACGAGTTGTGTAAGTAAATGTTCCTCTGGGTCTGTCTGTAGTAGTCGTAGTCTGTGCTCAGCGACACGGAATTAAATGCCTTCAAGCGGATTGAAACGATGAAATGCAGAAAAATGCCAAGTTGCAAAAAAACAATACACATATCTACATGATGATGTGATGTGAGCAACAGCATCCGATCTCAAAACTTTTTTTTCTTTCTAGAAGAAGAATTCTATAGCGGTTCGTTCCTTCCCATTTTTTTTGAGCGAGGCATCCGGTTCGCATCTATTTTCGTAGTTCCAGTTCCCGACTGTACCAGAGGGGTACAAAAATTTGATACTTCTTCTTTGTTCAATGTGGTTACGCTTTTGCTTCGCCCTGCACAGTTTTTTTTGCTACACTCACCCACTCCACACAAGAGTTATATAAAGTTGTTTTTCTCAAAGAATAAAAGTTGCTGATGAACTAACTGAGCCAACAACCATAAGACCAAAGAACTTTCCTAAAACGAAGAACAAACCACTGTGCCCGCTTGGGGCGATTTGAACTGGGAGCATATGGAAGTGGAAAGTGCCATCGTTCGTTGATCGCGAGGCCAGTCAGACCGAACGTAGTAGATGCACTTATTTGGTCATCCATTTGCTAATGGCCCACCATTTCCGATTCCTTTTATGTTCCTTGTTAGAATAGAATTTTTTTTTTTTCTCTGTAGGAGAAAAAAATGCTGACCATGCCATAGTCCGCTTTGGAGGAAAAAGATTGAAACATGAGACGAGAAACAAGTACATAATCTATTCACTATTACTAGTGGTAGTAGTACTTACTTTGTCCGGGCTCATTTTACAGAGTCGTTGGACGAACGTGATCTGCACCTGAAAGCAGGGAGAAGAGGAGAAGGAGAGCCTTAAAAACTGCAACATGATCCCTTCCTTTTCAGAGAACTTTCCGAAATCTGAGTTGCTTTGTTTCTTTACTTATTGTTATTTGGCCAACTTTGGACAACTTCGCAAACCTGTCAGCCTTGTTACGCAGTAAGTACAAGGAAGAAAGAGACGTTTTCCTAAAAATGACTTTGATTGGATGGATATTCGATCGTTGGGAGGAAGTATGAAATTGAAATATGTATCCGTTTCCCTTACATTCCTTACTTGGTTGGAGAGAATGGATTCCGGCGAGTTGGTGGACTGCACAAAAAATTTCAATGTGGTTTCGTCTTATGTGTGAACATGGAATTATTTTTTTAGGTGGGTTGGCTTGGTTTGTCGGACGTGCCAAAATCATTACCACAAGTCTCAATCTGAAAGTAAGACAAAGCAAGAACGCAACAAGGTTTGGTCCAGTTTAGTCCACTCAAACGAGAGTAAGAATGACCCACATCTAAAATCCAATGAATATTCGCCCGAAGTGAGAGGGGAAAAAATAGGTAAAAGGAAATAGTAAAGCTCATAGCTCGTGTTTATCGCAACTGGAGAGGAAAAATGGGAGATTGAATTGGAGTGAAATGCTTGTTATGTGGTCTGGTCTTCATGTGGCCACACCGCATCACATCCCTACTCCACGGCTATACGACTGCTCATCTTCGCATACCTCTTGCTCACTAGATTGTTTCGTGTGAACTCCAATCCAATCTCACTGAACCGTACTAAACAAACTCGTGAAGTTCTTGTTTCTTTTTTAGCCTTGTCTCAAAAGAGCATTTCATCTTGTCACCTGTCTCACCTCAAATTAGAGAATGAGTGCTTTTTAATTTGCCTCTTTCACTCTTTGATTTCCCTCTGCCTGTTTTTGTTGTTGTAAATGTTTATCATGTCCCTACCACCACCATTATGATCCTTTCATGACTATAAAAATGTGTAGGGATCTTTGTGAGATTGAATCTTTTCATCACATCATACCTAACCTACTACTATCATCCATCATATCATAATACCTATGATGGATGATGTACTTACACCCTCCCAGGAATCCGTGCTTGATTTCGTTAGCTGAAAATTGAAAAAGCAAAACTTTGTTTGAGGATAAACAGATGGCCAAGCGAAAGCCACGCCACGCCACCACGGCTGTAAAGCAATTTGTCAAGGAGATAGTGAGCGGATTATAGGCGACTTTGTCCATGCAATTTTCTCCGTCTAAAAAAAAAGAGATCGCTTTCATATTCCCTTCCCCTCTTTCGAGAAAATCCGCGTAGATCCGATCTTAGCTGGCAGTTTAAAGCCGCTTAAAATTCCTATTTATTGCTGGGCCAAGAAAGAAAAAAATGAAGGGAAAACATGAGCTTAGCTTGAGCTCAGGTAAAAGCATTAGGAAAATTTTTTAGGCCACACTAGGATACAACAACACAATAACATATTTTCCCAATATTGTATTCAGAAGGAGATTGAATGACGCGTGTTAGTTGGCATAAGCCAAGCGAAGCCAGGAATTTAAAAATCTTTATCCTGGCCTGGTCTCTGGTCTAGTCTGGCTAGGCTCCTCCGTCCTGAGCCTTCAAGAAGGAAATGTAGGGAAAGGAAGCATGTGTCTTGCCCATGCATCGATGAACCAAGAACCAAGTGGATTGGTTGGATGGGGCTGGAGAAAGCAGTGGGTGAGAATTGGAGGAGTGAAGCGGACAGCTGTCACCCGTGAACAACACCCCAAAAAAATCTCTCCTTTTTTTGCCTTATCATTATTTCTCCATTTAAGTATGCATACTTACTTCCTCCCATGCATATTTCCACATACGTGTACTAGTTACCGAGAAAAATGTGCGGTTAGAAAACGTGTACGTGCCTTTCCGCCAAAAAAAAAGAAAAAAAAAGTACCAATACCCCAAAAAAATCTCTCCTTTTTTTGCCTTATCATTATTTCTCCATTTAAGTATGCATACTTACTTGCTCCCATGCATATTTCCACATACGTGTACTAGTTACCGAGAAAAATGTGCGGTTAGAAAACGTGTACGTGCCTTTCCGCCAAAAAAAGAAAAAAAGTACCAAATAATACATGTGCATTACATAAAGTATGGATTGGTATGTACCTTCCTTCACTCACTCAAAGCCTGCTTCCCTTTTTTCCCTACCCCACGCTATGCAATTAAACAAGTCTCAAAGAGCAGATGGGTCTCCATCAAGAGCGAGTGAGACACTATTGCGATTTGGGGAAAATCAGTTTATAATAGTAATAGTGTATTCCACTAAAGCACATATTACGAAACTTGTCAACCAAGATTTCCCTACCCCACGCCATGCAATTAAACAAGTCTCAAAGAGCAGATGGGTCTCCATCAAGAGCGAGTGAGACACTATTGCGATTTGGGGAAAATCAGTTTATAATAGTAATGGTGTTTTCCACTAAAGCACATATTACGAAACATGTCAACCAAGATTCAAGTTCACTTTCACCTTTTAAAAAAATTAGAATTTACGATCTTATTTAATCCCACTTTTGCGAATGGAGGGGCGAAGTAAAAAATTCTTTTTTTTTTACCCACACGCACGCAAATTTTTTTTATCCACTTTCTCTTTCTTTTCAAAGACTTTCACTTTTTTAAAGGCGAGTTTACATAGTGCGTGTTTCATTCTGAAAAAGAGCTCTATTTGATTTTTTTCCTTTTTCTTCTTCTTCTTCTTTACTATGCCGGGTATAGTTTGAGTCGACGAGTGGAGTATTGTTGTTCTCTTCTATTCCATTTGAGTATGAGTAAGCCGGATGTTTTTTTTTTCTCCATGAAAAGGGAAAGCCAAAGCAAAGCAGAGGCATCTTTTTTTTTGTTCGTTTGATATTCCTCATCTGTCTTCATTAGAAGATAGCAAGCTATCAATTTTCATGCCTCTTTTACTATAACATCCCCACAAACACACAAACACGCCATCCTTTTTTTCTTTCTCTCTCTCTTGCGCGTAGTCATTACAAAAGCGAAAATAAATGGCTCGTATGTCTTGTCTTCATAGCAATAGTCACCTTGTTGCTTCCTTCCGTTTTTCAGTGCAAACCTAAGTAGTAAGCTTGTAGGAAAAAATGAATTGAATTTTTTTATGCGGGGATTTGTTCAAGGGAAATCTCGTTCTCAACAACAACAAAAAAAATCTCACTTATGCTACAGATACACGCTGTCAACTCCTATTTACACTTGAGTTGATCAGAGAAGCTCGAGCAAATCCTTTTGCCATTGTCATACTTTTCATTTGGATATCTCCATCATCATCATCATGAGCCTCATAATATTTTTCATGGGATGACAGGACAACAAACAATAAACGCGGGATATTTTGAGAGTTTTCATCGTCATCTCAATGGGTGTATAATGATGTGAGCGAGCACATATACGTTTCCGCTGATGAGAACGTGATGTGACAGACAACCATTATTTTCCTCCCTTTTTCACATATCTTTAGTGCGTTCGTCGTTGTTGTATGTGCCGTGGTGTGGGAGAACGTGATTGGAAGCTGCATATGTATCATCATCATCATCATCGTCGTCATCATCAACATCATCCAGGATTTTTTTTCTCGGGAAACTCAACTATTGGAATGCAATATGTAGTGATGGTGTGTTTTTCGTTGGTTGGATGGTTATATATTTTTTTTTTCACAGAAAAAAAGAAGAAGTTGACAGGTTGCCTTCGGAGGGACAGATGAAGATATATGTTCGCCATTCTCCCTAGCTGGAAGGCAAAAAAGGCGCATGGTAGTATGGCTTGGTAATGTGTGGCTCGTCACAAGATTTCAATTTACTTTTCCTCCCTTAAAGCAGCACCTTTAAAAAGAAATGTTTCCGCATCGTTTTCCACTCAACTCTATTCCTGCCACTACTTGTATGGCTGCATCATTGGCATGGATTGGATTGTGGAAGGAGCCAAGTCAATGTCTTCCTTCCGCCCATTCATTTTTCTCCAGGATGATGATGCTTTGAACTACGCCATAAAAATTGATTTATTTTGATGGGAAAACCTGAAGGCAAATTGTTTTCCCTCACCTTCCCCTTCTTCTTCATCATCATCCCACACAAGATGATGGAGAGGGCTTTAAAAAAGCTACTCATTTATCGAGGTCTCGGCTTTTTCCAGCACAGACGTTTCTCCACCTTTTTTCATTAAAATCGTGGGAAATCAATCACTTAAGTGCACTCTACCACCCAAGTCAAGGCAACGTTCCACTTTTTTCTCCCTTTTACAAAGAAATATGCTCATGCTTTAACCATCAAATCAGCAAAAACGAAATCATCTTCACCTTGCTTGCGTGCAGAATTTGCATCCGTTATATATCCCGCATCATCTCTTCACGTTTTAACCTGTCTGGATGATATGATTTAAAAGTGTGTTATGATAATCGCATTGAGATTCAAAAAAAAGTAAAGTGCTCTAAAAGTATGTGCTGACTGACAAGAATTCTGGAGAGAAAAGGAAAAAAAAAGAATTCTGAAGTGGTTTAGTTTGGTTTTGGTTGGGTTTGTTCGTTTCTTTCCCCGATCAGATAAGGAAATATGCTTACGTTACGTTATCTTTTCAAGAGAAAAAAATGGACTGAAAAAAAAAGAAAAAAATTGATGCATACGAAATTTTCCATTTCTACTTTTTTCGACTTTATCACGATATTTTTGTGGGTGTCATGTTCAAATAAACATTCCAGAAGCCAGAGAGAGAGAGAGATGAGACGGATGATTCCATATGTTTATTTTGATTAAGAGAAGAGGAAAGGCGAAGGCTGTCTGCTCTCCATGTACTTATCTGAATTTACTTTGTTGGGTTTGTTCGTTTCTTTTCCCGATCAGATAAGGAAATATGCTTACGTTACGTTATCTTTTCAAGAGAAAAAAATGGACTGAAAAAAAGAAGAAAAAAATTGATGCATACGAAATTTTCCATTTCTAGTTTTTTCGACTTTATCACGATATTTTTGTGGGTGTCATGTTCAAATAAACATTCCAGAAGCCAGAGAGAGAGAGAGAGATGAGACGGATGATTCCATATGTTTATTTTGATTAAGAGAAGAGGAAAGGCGAAGGCTGTCTGCTCTCCATGTACTTATCTGAATTTACTTTTTTTCTGGCGAGGAGAATCACAATCACAGAAAATGAAAAACATGACGCGTGACAAGATCTTTAAATGTTTCGAAATTCAAAAGAGAAGCACGTTCTGAAAACACAATTTCTCCTGAATGGAGAAGAGAGAAGGAGAGAAGTTTTTAAAAAAGTTTATTTGAATAAAGAGTGTTGATTGGCTGGCGCAGCTTCCGGCTCTGTTACAGACACGCTGATTCATACCACGTTTTTTAAAGAAAAACTCAAATATTAAATAAAAAATCGAACCCACCTGGACTAGACTTGTCTTGCCAAACTCTAAATTTGCCACTGTGTGCACCGGCTGGAAAAAAATGAATAATATCCTGGTGCGCACCTTACGATTCTCAGAGCATAAATAAAAAAGATGGAGGGGAAATGGAAAAGTTTTCGTTTACTTTTCCCCTTTTCCCAATTACAATGAAAATATGAGAAAAAGAATCTTTTTGTCTTTTTATTTGTGAATGCGTAGCGTAGCGTGGAGGCAGTATAAATATGACTACAATTTTTTTACGGTATGACCCAGTTTTTTTCCAAAGATTAAGCTTCAGTATCATCGTCGTCGTCGTCATCAGATCGTATCACCTCGTCTCTCTCTCTCTGTATGTGTGACTGTGACACTATAATTTGATGTCGTCTGAAAGATGCCATTATGATTCCAGAGCTCGGGAAACGAGAAAACTTGGAATGGAAAGAGGGAATAAAAAAAGTATTCCTCCTACTTATTGCCATCGTGTAAGTAAGAAGCTTTGTTTGTTTTCCTTTCCAAGCGGGAGGTGCATCACACGGTGACTTGACTTGAGCTGAGTTGACGGGAAGACGAAGTGCGATACAGTACTGCCTCTACTCTTCTGTACTACTCCATTACTTACTTTATTTTGTTGACTTTTTTGTTTTCTTTATTTTTTTCCGAGTGACACTTTTCTCCATATGCAATAATAATGTGATGTATGTGATATGATATGATATGATATTTTGTGATGAGATGAAGTGAAAGTCAAGTCAGCAGAGGAAGAAATCGTTTTGAGATGTGACATCGCTTCCAAAAGAACGAATGAATAAATGTAGAGCAGCAGAGCAAAAGGCACAATTTCACTTTTTTTAGATGAAGAATGTTGTAATAAGTTGAGTTGAGGAGGAAAAAGCGGGTATGGGTGGCAGAATATATATGGGAAGCCTTCTGGCTATTTGACTTCTCCCCCATTATTCGACTGAAGTTGTGAGCATGTTTTAATGCATCTGCTCCCCATAAAAAGGGAAAGAGAGGTTGCTGGAATATGAGATGACATAAAAATGGAATAATGTAGCAGTTAAAAAATATAAGTTGTGCTTGGACATAACAGCTTTTCCCTTTTCCAGCTTCCATTTCACCTGTCTCTGAAAATGACGAGATGAAGTGCCTTCAGGAGGAAAAAAAAGGCCGACAACGGAAGCTATGTATGAGCATGAGAATGTTAGAGAGAGAGAGAGAGAGAAAAGGTGAAATGTAAGCAATGTTTCAGGGGAAAGATGAGGAGGGGCCATTTGAAAGCATGCATGTTCGTTGCTGGGAAAACTATAGTTGTAATGGTAGCTGTAGGTAGATAGGTAGAAAACGGGACAACGACGACGGACGACTTGTCATATTTCATGCTGTGAATGCATCATCAACGTCCATTATTATTTCAGAGAGAAAATATACCTGGAACGTAATATCTTTTCCTTGGAATATATTCAGGGGAAAAAGGGAATGTCATCCACTTTTGCTTTCTCTTCTTTCTTACTCACTCCCATCACATCACAATGTATTATGAATTAAGAGAGAAAGGGGAGAAGAAAGTGGAAGACGCTTTCTTAGACCTTTCTCTTCTCTCAATGGGCTTTGAGGGAGGAAGAAAAAGGGAGTCAACTCTCTCGCGGAAATTTAATGATGTCGTCGTCGACTCGAGCTGCTCCAAATGAAAAATATTTTTCAATTTTTTTATTTCATCTAAAAGAAGGAGATATATTTGTGAGGGAGGGGAGGGAGAGGAGAACGAAAGAAAGAAGCATGCAAATTGTAATAATGCAAATAAATGAGGAAAGTGGAAATGCAAATGAATAAGGATATTTTGTTGGGAATTGAATTGCGAGAAGTAAATAAAAATGCTGATAAACATGTATGACATGACATGACATGGCAAGAGGAAATGACATTATAGAGGAAAGAGAATGAGAGGGAAAACAGTGAACGCGAAAGCGCTTTATTTCATTTTTTCCCTATCTTCCTAACCATTTTACATCCCTTGACGTCAATTGTTTATGCATTGTTGTCACGAGAAGATCTGGAGAGGATCAGAGAGGAGGAAAGAAGGAGAGAGAGAGAAAGACTTGCACGGTTTTTACTCTTTCCCATTCCCCAGTTCATTTTTTCTATTTACCTACCTGTCCTCTAAATCATCCTCATATTTCATTTCAACCTGCCATCATATCATCTCTTACTGATATCGTGACTAGACTCATTATTCTTCCTTCTTGAATGACACGATCCGACCACTACCAGACCAAACCACTCTGTGCGAATATAAGAACTAAAAACCTAACTAAAACCACAATAGAAAACAAAGGCGGGTCATTACGATACCATAAGTATTTTCATGGAGACATCAAGCTCCCCCCGAAAAAAAACGTAGAATGTGTCTTCCGTTACTTTCTCAGTAGAAAAGCTCTTGATCTAGAGCTGAAGTGCATAATGAGGAAAAATACGGAGGAAATAAAAATAGAAGACTTTCATCAAGAAAAAAAGCAGTCGTCCTAAAACGAAATAAACCCGTTTCGTTTCACTTTTTCTTTTTCGCTAGTGGAAAAAGTGGATTCGGTTAGACTTGGATGGGATTGTCTAGTGAAGGATGTTATTGTCCTAAACCTGAAAAAAAAGGTTTGCGTGACCAAAGGCAAAACTTGATTTTGGAGGCTGGGCACGTCCCCGAAAAAAAATACTTGAGTTCAGTTCACTTCTTTAGTTCATATAAACTCACTCTTCTTCGCTTTACTTCTCTGACTGAATGTCGTCTCTGTGTTTGAGTGAGTGAGTGAATGTGTGCACACGAAAACAACTAAATCTAATTTGCCTTCTTCAACTTTCTCCTTTGTTGATCACTTAAGCGAAAAATGGACACTGCTTTTTTATGCACTCTCTTCGGTTAAGGCAATGCATAGATCAGCATCCTGTCAATCCCAATAGTCTGATGCCTCCAAAGAAATAAAGTTATGCGTGTTTGTTTTCCCTCCCTTTCCCCTTTTCGTAGAAAAGGTCATGAGAGCATTCTGTCGCCATTACTACTCATTTCAGCTTGAAACAGCTCATTTTCCCAATTAAATTCCGAAGTGAAAGGTACGTAACAAAGTGGAAGCATAATAATGTAGATAAAAACGAAGAGTTCCTTTCATGTATCCATCATCTCTTTTAATGAGCTGACATTAAACGAAACGACAACAATAAAGAGGAGCTCCTGCTCGTAAAAAAACATGTCGCTGTTATGTTTTAGTTGTTGTAGTTTCACCAAATGGAAGGAGAAGAAGAGGAAGAAGCATCAGCAGATTGTGATAACAAAACAAATCGATCAGGATCATATCAAGAGGAGAAGAAAGCAGACACGAAGAAAAAAAATTGTTGACATCATCGCATCTTTTCTCTTCTTTATTTCATCTTTTAAAAGGAAAAAAAGCATTTTTTTTTCAGGAATCAAAGGGAAGGAAAATGGGAGAGAAAAAAATATATATACCTATTTACTTAGTTTAGTTAGTAAGTAGCAATACAGGTGCTGTTGGTGATCAAAGAAGAAATTAAGAGAAAATGGCACAATTTCCCCTCCTCCCCGGATTCCTTTTTTTCGGAATGACTGGGGAGCAAAATGAAGGTGACAACATTACAGCGAAAGCAACATCTCCAGTAATGCTCAGGGATGATTTTCTTTGAAACTTGAGTTGAGTTTAGAGAAAGTAGCTTTTCCATGGGAAAAGTTTTCGTCTGTATGTATTTTCCTTTTTTCTTAAAGAAGAAGAAGAAGAAGAAAAGATAGAGACAAGAAGTTTTGCAATTAGGTTCCAGTAAGTCAAGTCGAGTTGAGTCAAGGCAAAGCCAAGCAAGCCAGTAGTAGTAGTAGTGGTAATGGTAGCCGACCTGCTTTCATTCTTTAGGACTTTCCCCGACTCCACTACTACTTTTACTTCTAATGATTAATTCTTCTGTGTGATGTGATGGTAAAACACACTACCACTACCAACTACATACCATCTAACCAAATACATTTAAAGACGAGAAAACTTTTTTTATTCCTTTGTTTCCAAGAGATTCTTTTGGATTAAGTGTAAAAGCTGCGAGCTGCTGAACTTCATCTCTTCCAATTTCTCTTCCATCCTTTTCTTCTTCAACCCTCCTTGCCTGCCTGCCTGCATGTCAACATTTGCTCAGAGTGTCATTAAATGAGATGGTATAAAAATATCTTTTGTTCTGCAAAATATGGATTTTTTATTATTAATCGAAAGGGAATGAGGAAGTGAAATCAAAAGGAACGTGCATGACCGACCGACCAGTTTAGTTTTGTTCAGTTCAGTCCAGTTCGGCGACTTTAACCTGGACTAAGAGATGAGATGATGTCGCTTCCTCCTTATCCACTGCTGTTCTTCTTTTGTGTGGACTCAGTGATGCGAGTGAAGTCGAATCGAGTCTGGAAAAATATCTTGACGAAATTTTTTTTTCTTGGAGCCATCATCTCATCTCATCATACTTACTTTGAGAAGTGCTTTCTTCAGGAAAAGAGGAACGTACCGAAAGCAAGCGACATTACATTATGCAACAGAACAATGGACTGGACTACAGGTCATAGGTATCCTCACCAACTTCCTTCCTCCTTCTTCTCAACAATGTTTGTGCATAACTTTTCCTCCTTTTTTTATCCACTCCTTCACCAAGAAGAAAATGGTATTTTCTCTTGGAGAAAAAAAAAAGTTTCTTACTTTTTTGTGCAATGATAAAGGCAAACTATTTTTCCTCATCAAATTGTCTTTCTTGCTGAACATAAGATATTTCTCGTAGACTTCGTTTTTTTTTACTTGGATTTGATATAAGGTGAACTGACCGGACCGTATCGGACAATGACTTGATTCAAAGGAAAAAAAACTTGTCTTTGTCATTAAACTTCTTCTTCTTTCAACTTCGCACATCATTCCACACAAAATATGTCAGCACAAAAAATATTCGGGAAAAAACTTGGTCCATTGAAGACGGAAGGTATAGAGTGGAATGACTCTGTCAATAAAACTTTTTTATACGCATAAATGGCGTGTTTTTCCTACCGTGGAAATAAATAAGTAAATGGACATTCCGCAAAATTAAATATCACTTCCTGAATGGGTGGATTTGATGGTATGCTCTCCTCCTTCTCCTCTACACAGACAAAACTTGTATTGTCTCCATCGAAAAAAAAAGAATCTCTCCTGCTTGTCTCCATTTCAAATGTGAGATAAAATGATGATGGTGATGATGATGATGAGATGAGTTGAGTTCTGTTGTTTGTATTTATGTTTGTTGTTGTCCACAAGTAAGCAAGTATTGGTAAAGGGGAGAGAGGTGAACGACCCAATATGTGTTATTTGTACTATGGAAAGTGAAAGGATTCCGGTGCACATGGGATGCCTTCACGTTGGTGTCGTGTCGTCTAAAAAAATAATATCTTCGTCGCCTTCTCCTCCATCCCAGCAATAAAGCAAGAGGAGAGAAAATGGGACGTGACATGACATTTTTGCCGACTCAGTAAAACTTTGCATGCATGGATCTGTTTATAAAGATGTTTGAATTTCCAGTCTGTACATTACTCCACACATACTTACTTTTACAATCCTTTTATCCAGAAGTTTGCTCAAAGCAACAACGTAACACACATCTCGACTCGAGAGCAGCAGCGTTCACAGTGCTTTAAGCACAGCTGACGATAAACGAGGATTAAAAATGGATGGGATTTTTCTTCTTCTCTCTTCCAATCGCAATCTCCTCGATCCGAATGCATGCTTCACAGTGCTTTAAGCACAGCTGACGATAAACGAGGATTAAAAATGGATGGGATTTTTCTTCTTCTCTCTTCCAATCGCAATCTCCTCGATCCGAATGCAATGCAATGGTAAATACACTTCGTAACTCACGATCAGTCGGTGAGGCTGACATAGAGAAAGAGAGAGAAAAAAGCAGAGAAAAAAATCATTTTATTTCATTCCCCTCACTGTCAACATCAAAAGCTCGAGTTGACGTCTCTATCAATTTCGATTAGTGGAGAACATACGAGTGAACAAGCAAACAGAGCCTTTAGCACAGCTCCGTTCACTCGCGACTCGCTAATTCTCCAGGAATTTCCGATTTCGACTTGTGGATGGATTGCAGTACATAAAAAAATCTATGCGCGCTAACCATAATAAATTGCTCGTTGCCCTTGCTTTTGCTTTTGGAAAAAAAACGCAATCAAAATCCCTCTTTTCACTAAAAAAGGACAGTCCATTTTCCCAGAGAAAAATGAATGAATTGGATATGATGTGATGTGATCGGAACTCTCGTTTCCCCTCTCTCTTTAGCGCCGATTATGACATTGCATCTTTCGAACCGAAATAACGAACGAACGAATGTAACGAAAAACGAGGCAATGGCCTGCCTTTGGTCTGGTCTACTTGGTCTAG
Organism: Seira musarum; assembly: GCA_027743895.1. Classification (NCBI taxonomy): domain Eukaryota; kingdom Metazoa; phylum Arthropoda; class Collembola; order Entomobryomorpha; family Entomobryidae; genus Seira; species Seira musarum. Next base: position 11,253 of record JAHZMX010002047.1, on the reverse strand, counting down.
TCTTGCCTGGCTTTCCACTTTCAAGTTGTTCCCCCATATGGAAAAACTGTGAAGGAAAAGGATGATGGGAACAAGAGAGGGAGAGCGAGAAAGAGACAGAAAGAGCTGTTGCGTTTGTTCCTTTCACTCTCCACAGCTCTCTCCTCATCTTGGCTTTGCCTTGTTCACTTTTCTTGTTGCTATTCTCGGAGGACATACATGGATGCGATGCTAGATGTGGATCGATACGCAAAAATAAATGTTCTCCCACTCGAGAACCGCTCCTATGAAATATGTCTGCTGAGGCTAGTAAACTAAACTAAACTAATGCAACCTATATTTCTTCAGGGGGAAAGTCTCGAGAACACGAACTATATATAGTAGCCTGAGACACATTCAACGGCAAAAAAAAAAAGTTTTTTCCTGTCTCTCTTTTGGAAACACAAGAAGATAATGTTGGTTCCTACTAGATTGTACAATGGATTAATGCTGGAAGCGATAAATCAAAAAGGGGAAAACCCGGAAGAATAAAAATAGTGAATTGCGAAAACGTTATCGTTATCACAAAAATGCAACTCAAAAAAATTTACACAAATGGCAGTTCTATCGAATAAATGTCCACCGGTCATACTTATTTTTCTTGGTTCGGTGTTGTGTTGTAGTAGTAGTAGTAGTTGTAGGAAGAAACACTTCCGGTAGTGTGGAGTAGTAGAGAGAAAAGGAAAGAAATAAATGTAAAAGTTAGACACAGGTCATGTAACACGAAAAGCTGGGGAACGTACTTGCTACTGCTACTTACTTGAGTACATAAGTACATGGTGTGCATGTGTAAGTAAAGTGAAAAGAAGGAGGACGTTGGGATTGTAATGGGATGCAGTAAAAAATAATATATATGCGGAGAAAATTTTTGGCTCAACAAGTTCTCGCTCATTTGTTGCGTGCCAAGGGAAACCATAAGCCAAGCGAGGGTAGAAAGGAAGCCAAGTATAAAAATAGAAGAGGAAGAAGTAAGGAAGGAGAATAGGAGATGTGGTAGTGGTAGTCGTTGCATTTTCATTCATTGTATAAAAAAACCCATGGCTGGATGCATGCATGCATGCATGTCGGCGATGTCGGTCCGTCTGCCAAGACAAGACCGATTAAGTAAAACTGGAGGATTGTGAGAGTGAGTCTGAGTTTGAGTGGAGCGTCATGGACTGAATTGAAAGCGGTCCCATGATCATAATCGTCATAATGTCATAAATTGGAGACTGAGCTCTAGGCTCAGTCATACTAGTCTCATCTGGGAAGTAAGCATTTCACACAATTTAGCAGAGACTGAGGCACCAGCTGATGCTATATGTATATGCTACTTCCTTGAATTTTTGGAAAGATCGTTATGTTATTACACCCGGAAAAAATTGCGATGTCGTTGTCAGTGTCACGCCAAATTAGAAAATAATCCTGTGCTGGGCTTTGCTCTGCTGTGGTGTGCCATGGTCGTCTATAGTCTGGCTTTTTTGAGGAAAAAGAGAGATGGAGAAAGAGAGAGAGAGAAGAAGGAGAGCGATAGAGAGACAGAGAAACGATTGCAATCGCAATCTTATTTCATTCCCATTTCCTTCAATTGAGAATTGCTCAAGTTGGATTGAAGGAGTATTATGTTCCCATTACCATTTTCTGTTTGGGAAAGCGTCAACCCATCTTTTATCGCTTTATTTGCAATGATTCACTGTCTCATTCGGCGGGAAATAATTTAGATTTCAATGCAATTTCGTAAGTTATCCAAAACCTAAAAGGGAAATTAGCGTGAAATATGGGGAATGAAGTTAGTTTTATCGCAGAATTGGGGGAATCAAGTGGAAGCCTCTGTGAAGCCCGGCAGTAATATAATATATTTTCCTTTCCTGTCGCAGCCACACTGCACTCTACTCTCAATTTGGATTTTGGATGTTGCAAAAGCAAACAAGCTAGCGTCAAAACTAATTGAATTCTTTTTTATTGTCGCCGCAATATTGGTACATAGTCGCCTATTGCGATCTGATCCTGATCTCTGCAGACTGGACTGGAGGAGTGTAATATATATTTACATAGCTTAAGTAAATCAAATGGGCCCAGCTGCACTCCAAAATTTTCCAAAGAAGAGGAAGACACAAAAGGGTTATTGCAATTAAATTACTTCTTACAAAATGAATCGTTTCTTGTGAAATCCTCTTGATACCTGCGAACACATGTTGCACACGCAGATGTACAATTGAAATTGAAGGATTCTAGGTTTTTGTAAAAGTCATCTCGTAATCATTAACCACACACCTGGTTAGAAAAAAAAATGTGTAAAGAAATTCCTGCATTCAAGAGTATTTATTTAGGAAAGTAGCCCAATGGAAAAAGTGAAGTGGAAAGAGCATAAAAAGTTTCCAAATCTAAATAAGGGACATGGGATCAAGTTGAAAATGGGAGGAAACCAAACCAAATGAAAACCACATATTTTGAATTTCAAAGAGAGGCAAGCCAGTCTCGAGGGCTGTTTGTTTTTTCATAAGTTTTTTATGCGAAACTTTTTTTTTCCTGTGGTCCTTACCCTTCCCTTCTCTCTCTCTCTGTTTCTCTCTCTCTCTCTTCCTTGTGTTTTGTTTTGCACATTGTCGCGGGAGCCCCATGAATATTTTATGAGCTCTTTTGCTCTTTCTAACGGGGCTTTGCTTTGGCAAGGCATGCCCTTCCCAGCATAGCCACAGCACTGGAATGTTTGCTTAACAAAAAAATAAATGTCAATAGGGAAGCAAGCTAGAGTTCATAGAATCATAATCATGGAGAATTTTTTTTCAGTGAAGCAATGAAGTATACAAAGAAAAAAATAATGTGCGTATGTATGAAACGAATGATGACATGAGCCCATCCATAAAAAATTATTTCACGGGGAGAAAAAGGATGGAGCATTGTACACAGATCTTTTTTAATCGTAATCGTATCGTGTATTGTGATCCTTTTTACGGTTCCCATAAAACCGAGAGAGCATTGAGCAGAGACAATCATCATCTCATCTGGTGGTTTCGCTTCGTTTCGTTTGGCTTTACTCGACAAATAAAGCTTATTTTCCATTTCGTTCAAAACGAAACGGATTGCATTTGTGAAGATGTTGAAGGAAACAGTCTCTTCGTAATAAAGTTTTGTCGCTCAATTAATGAGCTTAAGATATAAACCGAAACACTCATAAAAAAATAATATTATGGGAGAATTCATGATGGATCTGGAAAGAAAGAAAAGCAAGCAAAGATGAATAAAAATGCAAGGGAAGCAAANGAGAAAAAGGATGGAGCATTGTACACAGATCTTTTTTAATCGTAATCGTATCGTGTATTGTGATCCTTTTTACGGTTCCCATAAAACCGAGAGAGCATTGAGCAGAGACAATCATCATCTCATCTGGTGGTTTCGCTTCGTTTCGTTTGGCTTTACTCGACAAATAAAGCTTATTTTCCATTTCGTTCAAAACGAAACGGATTGCATTTGTGAAGATGTTGAAGGAAACAGTCTCTTCGTAATAAAGTTTTGTCGCTCAATTAATGAGCTTAAGATATAAACCGAAACACTCATAAAAAAATAATATTATGGGAGAATTCATGATGGATCTGGAAAGAAAGAAAAGCAAGCAAAGATGAATAAAAATGCAAGGGAAGCAAAAAAAAAATCTTCTCTAGTGAACAGAGACAGATCTTCACCGCCACTAGCAGTAGCAATGGTAGTAGTAGTTGTAGCAGCATCAGCATCCTCTGCTTCTATTGCTGTCAATGCAAAACATACGACTTTCTTTTTCCTAGAGATATTCACATCCACATTTCAGTGGAGCATTAAAGGTGTAACTTGAGCTCTTCTTTCCACTTGAAAACTACAACTGCTTTCTCCATTTCTTCTTCTGGAAGAAAATGTAGTGGAGTTGAAAGAGTGAGTGAGTGAGTAAAAAAAGAGTGAGTCGAGCTGGGAAAAAGAAGAAGCTATTGATTTTCCTTAGCATTTTTATTTCCTTTTTCTTTCCCCTTCTGCTTCTTATTCTTTTTCTTGACTATAGAAAAGAGTCAGTCACCCACGCCAGGAAAGAGTGATGATCATGATGATGATGATGATGATCATCATCATCATCATATCACTGAACAAAGAGGACTCATGCCATGTCATGTCATTCCGCCAGCTCTTGTGTCAAAAGCATAATATTATTCTAGAGAAATGTGTGTGTGTTTCATAAAGAGTAAGAATGGGATGCTTAATGAATTAAATTGAATGGATGGAATTGTACTGTTGTGGGCGGAAGTAACTAATGTTCGTTGATTGTTCAAGATAGATAGATGTGTTGTTCACTCACATGTAATATTTCGTACTTCCTAAATTTGCAATGTAATACACGTGTCGGATAAAAAAAACTGTAGACTTTAAAAAATGAATGTGGTGGGATTACGCTTCCACAGTAGTAAGTCGCACACCCACGCGTAACATTTTTCTCTCCGCTTGTTTGCTTTATGTAATATAAGCTTCAAGTGAAAGGGTGAGGCGGATGTATGAGAAATTAGAAAGTTGTGCAATTTTCCGGAATGAATGTAAGTTGAGATGGAAAAAAACCTCCTCCCCGTCGTCCTCATCGTCATCGAAATCATCGTCATTGTACTTAAGTTAAGAGTGTGGAAGGCCAATAATGAATGATGTCGTAGCGTTGTAGTAAGCGTGTCTACTTGTGCTTATGTGAGTGTGAGTGAGTTTGGTGTGTTTGCTCACTTCCTGTCTATGTGTCTTTTGTTTGCAGATGTCGAAGGAGGACAAAACGAGAGGAAGTTGCTAGATGACCTGCTTTCTCCGTATCAAATCTTAGAACGACCTGTTCCTGTTGAGAACGAGACTCTTCAAGTGAGCTTTGGCCTAACCCTCATGCAAATTATTGATGTGGTAAGTAAACAAAGAGAAAAACTCATTCTCTTTCACACAAAATTTTCTCATTTCCATTATGACCCACCGAGCCAAAATGACACGAAAACCAAGGAAGAAGAAGCTAAGCAAAGAAGAGGAAAACAAAATGTGCTTTTTTATTTCCTTCCTTACATTTAATTTCTAATTGCTTCACACTTTCCTTCTGACTGACAATACTTACGTGCGAGCTAGCGTAGACCTGGTTGGATGCAAGGTAAAAGGGAGCAAAGGAAAGTGTGATTAAAATGGAGAAACTTTTGGAAAATCTAATTTTTCTTTTATGACATGACTACTATGATGACTATAGCTACCTCTTCATCTTTAGCTCTTCATCACATCATCATCGCGAGAAATTGAATTTTCTATTAAAGTCCTTCATCTAAAGGAAGTAATTATTTCACTCGTCAAATCATTTCAAATCCCAGCCAGCGAAAATCCCATCTCCGACAAAAATGAAAGGATTATGTAGTATTTCCAAAAAAGAAAAGTAGCTACTAGCATAGCAGGAGATCCCTCAATAATTTCCATTTTTCTGAGAAGAAAAAAATTGTCCCTCCAGGGTTTCTCCTTCCTCTTCCTTCCTTGATGAAAATTTAATTTATTAGATTGCCAACTGAATGGCCAAGCACTTAATTAAATAATGAGAGATGCGGCTCTTCCACTGCAAAGTAATTTCCAGGTCGATTCGATTCGATCCCAACCATAGATAAGGTTCATACAGTCTCGACTTGACTTTTTTTCTCCTGCGATTTTATGTCGTTGATGTAATATGATTATGGAAATATTTTATGTCAAGACCGCACCACCACAACACAACTACACATACACTGTGTGACTGTACTACTTGACTATACGCCTCCTCATTTCAGCAGCCTCAGTCAGTTTAGTCCGAGAAAATTTACTGAGTCTTGCAGTTGCCGAGTTGGTGTCGTATATCATTCCAGAAGTTGGAGAGTACTGTGATCATCATGATCACGATGATCACCAAGCCTTTTAATACATTATTAATCATTTTTATTTTCCCGGAGAGGATGCGACAGAGGCTGCTGATCACGATGGTGATGATGATGATGATGATGAGAAAAGGTGGAGAGGCACGTGGAACCTCCAGAAGAAAATTTTAATGGTCTGGTTCTGCCGGTGTGAAGGTGTAGTGACATGGCACGGGAACACAATAGATCACTTTGTATAATGCATTTCGTGACCAACCATGAATTTGCATAAATTATTGTCGGTCGAGCGATTAAACTTGAATGAATGAATGGCTTTCTTGCTTTTACTATAGTTCTGTTCTGCCTTATTGGTTTTTTTGGGAAGTGGATGGAGTCTATTTTTTGGAATAGTGAAAGCATCGAAAAAGTGAAATTATGACCTTAGTTCTGCTTTCAGGAATTTGCGCTGCATTTTAATTAGCAACCTTCAGAAAAAAGAACATTGGGATTTTCCCTTCTTTGCCCAACAATTTATTATTCCACAGAAGTTTTCCAATTTCCTGCAAGAATAAGAATGGAAATGGAAAAAAGAAAGTGCATTAAAAGGGGAAAAATTAAATTATGATCTTTTTTTTCTACCTCTCGATTCACAGGACGAAAAGGCTCAAGTACTGACGACAAATGTCTGGCTTAATTTGGTAAGTCCCAAGTTTCGTCAATTTCATAACGTTTAGTAAAATTATAATATTCCCGATTATTTTTTCGCATTGACTCTAACCTTTACTCGTCTAACCCATTCACATCTACTCCCCCTCTACTACCTCCATAGCTTTCTTCTTGAGATCTGAGTGCAATGAATAGAGAAATACCATAAGAGTCAATGGGTATATGAAATGTTTTGTCAATTTTTTTTAATTAAATAATTATTTGACCAATTAATTAAAGTATTAATTATTTTTATGTCACTTTCACTCTTTTTACTCCTCTACCCCCCACTCCCTTCCCCTCTACTACCCCATGGCTTTCTTTTAGAGGTCTGAGTGGTATTAGAGCATTGAGTCAATGAAAGGTTGAAAAAATGAGGTGTTTTGCAATTTTTACAGGTTTTTATTATTTTTTTTTGAGTTAATTAATTAATTAATTGATCAATTAATTAAAAATTATCAGGAGTGGAATGACTACAACCTCAAATGGAACGAAACAGAGTACGGGGGAGTCAGTAACATTAGAATACATCCTAATAAATTATGGAAACCTGATGTGCTCATGTACAATAGGTGAGATATTATGAGAAAAGTTTATGGAAAAATCTTTGAAGAAAGTTTTTACTTGAACTTGTGACTTGATCTTGTCCTAGTCTTCTTCAGACATAAAATTGGAAAATCAAGTTTTACTTTGGAGAAAGTTTCAAGACATACATCTTCATTAACTTACTTTTTTTTTGTCTTTTCCTCCTTCACATTTTCCGTAGGTGGACCTGAGTATGCAGGACGACGGGGGTGGCGATCTCACAAGCTTCATCACGAACGGAGAATGGGAACTTATAGGCAAGATTACAAGAGCAAGGATTTATTTAATGTCATTCGTCGTTGCATTTTTCTAGACCATTCTTGTTCCATTTTTGGCTGTGGTGTGTTTAGGAATGCCGGGGAAAAGAAACGTTCAGTATTACAGCTGTTGTCCTGAGCCATACGTTGATGTGACGTACACGATACACATTCGCCGAAGAACGTTGTACTATTTCTTTAATTTAATTGTTCCTTGTGTTTTGATCTCCTCTATGGCCCTCCTTGGGTTCACGCTACCTCCCGACTCAGGCGAGAAACTTACGCTAGGTGAGTTACGATTTACTCCTACTCATTCACATTCAAATCAAATCTAATTTAATAGAAGCAGTTAACATGTCTGAAAATTTAAATGTGATGAATTGAATTGAATTGAACACAACAAGTATAATTTAATTACTCTTAACCTTATCAAATGTTCCTACATTTCATTTTGGGCTTATTGATACCTACTTTTATAGTTCAGGAATCATATATTTTGAACACATTTTTAACGATTCAATTCATTTTCATTTCTTGATACACAATCACAATCACAGTATCAAGTTTCCTGCAGTACAAAATATAAATTGAAATAGATTCGTGTTATGTGGATTGTAAGTATTCGGGTTGTAATAATGAAAAATGTTGGAATGATCATCCGTGGAAACCCAAGTTACCCTCGTGGTTTGGTTGATATCGGGTTTCCCCCTACGTTTTTCAGTAAGCCACGCCAAGTCAGGTAAAAATATTCCACCACCAAAAAAATTCTACGTTGAAAAAAGTTTCAGGTTTTCTTTTTTGCAGAGATTCAAAAGACGATGAGAATCAAACGACTTCTTATCTTCGTTGAAGGAAAATACATTTTTAATACGAGCTAAACAAATAACTAATTTTCTCTGTTATTTTGGATTGATTGTAAAGGAGTAACGATATTGCTCTCGCTAACCGTCTTTCTCAACTTAGTCGCTGAAAAAATGCCTTCCACGTCTGATGCTGTGCCATTAATCGGTAATTACAATGACAAACAAAGTAGTAAAAGAACAAGGAAAAAAAGTTTTTTTTTCAAAGATGTAATGTTTTTTTTGTCTATCTGTCTCACTAACTAAAACACGACCACTCTATATACTATAAATTATATCTACTTTTTTATATCACTTTGTTTTCTTCTTTACTTGATTGATTGATAATGCTAAAGCTCTTTCTTGCATTTCTTTTTCTCTATACAAAAATTCGAAATTGTTCATTTCTCTTCTTCTTTCTCTTTACAATTCTCTTTTTATTTGATGTAGACCCTTTTGTTGTTGTAAGAAAAACAAAGTTGTGCCTTATATTTATATAGTCCAGCTAAAAACATTACGGAAACGAGTCGTTTACTATCTTTTTATTCTCAAGGAAAACATACTTGTTCTGAGAAAAATTAAAAGAATTGTTACTATCAATATTATTTTTAAAAACCTGAGTTGAGTGTTGTTGTTGGTCTGGACTCCTGTTGCTACAGATAATTTTAAGGGTCATTCATTAACCCAGTTAATGGATGAAGCCATTGTCAAATAATATTATTGTGTCCATTATAAACTATAATATAATTTGATGTGATGATGGCACAACACCCACCGCTCCTTGTGATTGTGATTTGAATTACTAACAATTTATGGGCCCGACATTTTATTCCTTGAAAATCGCTCGTGTAATATCGCAAGCCCATGCCAAAGCCAATCCAATCCAATCCACGCAAATGCAATTTTGTCTGCACGAAAAAAAAATATGTGCCTATTTGAAATCTAAAATATCCACCTAATTCACTCGCTACCTCTTTACTCCACGTTTTAACCGAATTTTTCTTATAAAAAAATTCTTTTGGAATGGGATCTAAGGTAAGGCAGAAAGAAGTAAATGTCATAAAGGTCAAGTCAAATCAGGATAGGATGCTCATTCATCTGCTCTTTCACAAAAAAAAAGTTCCTGGAATAATTGGTTCAATTAAAAAAAAAGACTAAATTGATAAAAAAAATCGTTTCTTCCTTCTTTTTTATGATTTCCATGTAGGCGTTACGATTTTGCTGTCATTAACGGTATTTCTGAATTTGGTCGCGGAAACTCTCCCTCAAGTGTCTGATGCCATTCCATTGCTAGGTAGTGATCACAAACCGAAAAAAAAATCATCCAACAAAAATTTCTTATTCTTTTTTTCTTCTCTTCTACTTGTCGTGTCGTAGTTGAAACTTTTAACTTTTTCTCTCTTGATTTTATATATTTTTATGGAATAAAACATAAAAAGTGGAAGAAAGGCGATGAGTTTTGGATAGACCGTACTCTAGCGCTCTCTGCTGTCGCTCGCTCTCTTCATTTTCTCCACTTTCACTTTTTCTATTACTTCCTATTCACTTTTTTTATGTCATTTTGTATCGGATTGTACTTACTTCTTGTATAATTCCTTGTCCTGCCTTTGTTGTTTAGCTGTAATAGTGCCTTTGTCTCTCTATTTTCACTCATTTTTTAAATCATTTTTTCTTTTTATTGAGACCTTTAGCCTAATCCGAGTTTTACTTTGACATTTCGATAATTTCATGTCAATGTACTAGTGTAATAGTCTTATCGTGTTGGTCGACCCTTTCTAGTCCCTTCTCATTCACACCGCTTACGATGATCCTCATCTGAACGTATTTACCTAAACAAATTATTTATATTTTAATCTCAACCTCCGACTTGAATTTTACAAAACAAAATATTTCACCCTGCGAGACAAAGGCGCGATATGATGAGATTCCTTTAGTGATACGACTGACCTCAACTTGACTACCTATATAAGTTCATCGTAAAGTAAAATTAGAAAAATACTTTGGTACATTTGCTTAGGTCAAGGCAAATAACTTTTTGAAGGGAAGTTTTTTATTGTCTTACCTGAACTGATTTTCTTGCAGGTATTACGATCTTACTCTCACTAACAGTTTTCTCCTTGCTGGTGGCTGATTTGCTTCCCAAAACCTCTGACGCAATACCCCTTTTAGGTATTAATCATTACTACATCTCATCTCTCACTTTTAAGAAAACAAATCATTTTCAAGTTTAAGATGAACAAAGAACATGTCGTATCGTACTTATTCGTATCCTATCGTCTTGCTTATTATCATTTTTAATCACTCAGTTTCCAGTTAGGTAATACTATCAACTCAATTAGTCAGGCTTTGGTATTTTTCTTCACTTCTTTTTCCCTAGAGAAGTTGAGCAAGACGCTTTCTCAAAAAACTTTTTTCGTTTTTGAAAGGTTAATATCCTTAGTCTGAAGCCGAAGGGCATCATTAAAAAAATAAATGTGATATCAATAAAGATGAAATGCGAAGAGGTATACAGATTATTTGGAAATCTACATAAAAGGAATTAAAGAGAGCGCAATGCCACCATTTATAATTATAGTATCTCTCTAACATTATCTATTGCTCAATACTATTCCAACTTTGCTTCAAATTTAATTTAGAACAAAAATCTAAACTAGACAAAATACAAGGAAACTGTATGTGTTTTGGAGAACTCTGAGACGGGTGTGGACACATACAGGAACAATTAAACTTAAAAATACATGAATACCAGTACTACTATACATGCACAAAAATATATATTTCTGTACCTACTCACAATTAAAATTTTTTTAACTCATCCAAAAGCAAACTCGACCTTATCACAAAAAAATGACATAATTTGATTGGTTGAGCGATGAAAACGAAACCGTTGAAGGACTCGAAATCGAAATAAGAAAAGCAGAAAAGAGGGAGACTTACTTCGGGGGTTATTACATTGCAAGTTGCAAGATTGAAGAATTTTTTTGGTTATTTTTTTACTACTTGGGATTATAATCCGCGAAG
>JAHZMX010002046.1:12917-40016 GCA_027743895.1 Seira musarum | reverse complement strand
GTGTTCAAGTGTCTTGGCACATCAGTTGTTGCTTTAAATCTCACATGCTCGTCTTTCTTTTTTTTCTATTCTGTCCGGAATTTTGTATCTTACACTAAGCAGGAAACTTGTCAAAGACGATACTACATATCAACGGTTTTTCGATCGAATATAATATTTTTAGTTGTGCAAACAAGGAATAATATCAAAGCCTTGGGCACGATCCAAATGCCAAGCCCGGAGATTATAATACCTCCACGGTGTTGCATGTTAATTAAAAGTTAGTCTTAACAATGTCTAACAGCTTTACGGAAGACACTGATTTCCTACACACCAGCACTGGTGTACCTATTCCAAAAATCATTTTCGAACCACAGTCATTGTCATCGAAAAAGGTGAGTGCGGGCAGTATATTTTGTAATTGTCCATCTTGCGTTAATATTTCCAACATTGTTAAAACTAATATGATTTATTACTGCCGTCGAAATTCCAACGATGCAAAAGACATAAGACATATATTTTACTTGTTTCGTTCTTGTAATTTCACAGAGTCGGGAAAAAAACAGTCTACGATATGTACCCCCTGCTCCGAGACCACACTGTGTTCGATCAGTTCCTTCTCAAACTCGATTGTTACATTCCAGAAATGAATCGCAGGATCTGGACAACTCTTTCCATTACCTGATGAACAATTTAAATCATAGTGGAAATAATGGTAATTCAGGCCCAGCTCCCACTTTCTTTAGACAGTTTTTTGAAATTCAAGAGCGGCTTGGTTTTGGATCATTTGGTGATGTATATCGTGTGAAGAGTAAAATTGACAATAAGGAGTATGCTGTTAAAAAATCTAGAAGAACATACTCGGGAGAGGGTGACAGGTATGCTCAATTTTTTGTTAACTTAACTCATTACATAACTCAGATATGTAATTCGCAAACAAATTTTGAAAATGGATTTAATTTATGTTGACAGGTCACGACAGCTAAGGGAAGTACAGAGGGTAGTTAACATACCTTCTAACCTTCATATGGTGTGTTTGGATAGGGCTTGGGAGGAAGAAGGGTTTCTTTACATACAAATGGAATTACTTTCTAAATCATTGACGCAAGAAATTGAAGACGGTCATTATCTAAATGAGATGGAGGTTAGTTCAATGAGTTGTTGTTTTTTAAATGCCATAAATATCTGTCTAACGATTTTTGCAATTTTGTTTAGACGTGGGACCTTTTTGTTGACATGCTGTTTGCTCTACAGCATCTTCACATGCATCACTTGGTGCACATGGATGTAAAACCTGATAACATTTTCTTAACGATTGATTCACCAACCATTTACAAATTAGGAGATTTTGGCATTGTAGTATCGCTTGATGAAAAGGTAATGACGACGTTTTTACTGTTTTATTCTCTCACATTGTTTGGATTTAAAGCTTGGATTTTACCTTACTTCCATTATCAAATGGCTTTTTTATTTCCAAATCTACTATTTCTATTGCAGAAGGATGTTGTAGAGTATACGGAGGGAGATTCTCGTTATCTGGCACCCGAAGTAATGGAAGGAAAAATTTCGACGAAGGCTGATGTATTCAGTTTAGGACTGTCACTCTTGGAAGTTGTGTGCAGTGTGGACCTTCCGAAAGGAGGGGAACTTTGGCATACCCTCCGTAGTGGTGGAAATTTACCAGACCCGTGTCCAAGAGGTCAGTAAGTTGTTGTTAATAGGAAGCATTAATTGCTTGTACTTAATTTAATTGATATACATATATGATGATAAACCTGGCCAGAGTTCTGAAAGCCATGAGCGAAAATTTTATTATTTATTTCTGATTTTTCTAAAACAATTCAATTGTATTAAAAAATATTTATGCAAACCTAAAATTTAACTCTCTTTTTTACTGTTCTATTTTAGAAATGCCGGAATCTCTTCATTTCATCGTTAAGTGGATGCTAACCCCAGATGTCAACAAGCGACCTGAAGTACGGGATTTGTTAGAGCTACCTATAGTTAAATCGCATATTAGAAAGCGGAAATGGCGATTGACAACGGCAAGGATCTTACAGAAAATTACAGCAGTAACAAGATTCTTGCATAGATTTCTGGCCTTTTTAACGTCTATGATGTTTTTCAAAACTTCCAAGAAGGTAGATGGCAACTCAATAGAGTGTGAAAAGATGCGAATTACCCCCGAGCCGTTTGCCATGGAACAAGATGTACCTAGCATTATCCTCAACGATAATTCATTTTCTGACGGTAAAATGAGTTTTATAATACTGCACAGATCTACATTAACCATCAAAACCACCCTTTACGGGACCTTCATTGATGTTTAACTTTTTCAACTTCCTTTACGTCTTGACATTTTAGACGAGGATTTACATTTGCGTGGAAGAGGCACCCCGGTTTTCGCATCTACGCCTATTCCAACTTCAAAAACTAAATCCGGCGGGTAAGCTCTTTCTATTCATTCGTATTGTACTTGTATTATTTAGTGTAAAAGTGTAAATTAATTTGTAACATTAATTAGAAAAATTGTGTAATCAATTTCAGTCGGCTTCGAAGCAGTAAGCGAAATGCTGGTGATGGTGAATATCGTGCTATAGGAAGTCCGACGTCTCGCAACTTGCTTAGAGAATTCGAAGCAGTATCTGACTAACTAACGAATAAGTTTTCTTGAAACTCCCAGTTTGCACCTCGTATCTTATCTTTCTTATTACGTTTTTATTGTCAGGAAAAAGGTATTACGCATTGGTCATGTCATGGGAAGTGAACAACATAAAAATTCATGTATAACTTTATATATTACTTAAGTGGATGCAATATTCAATAGATTAGTGCAAGAAATTTATAATTAATCATAATTCGTACATACCATACTAGTGTGTGATGTATTACGCTCAAATTCTATCCTACAATGAATTATTAGTCAGAGCTCTTCGAATCTTTGCGAGTGCCTTAAAATTCATTGTTATAAAGTGCCTAAAATAAGTATGTATGACTTAAGAAATCGGTCGAATATATGATATGTTGGCTGCAACTGCCAGAATACTGAGGTGTTTTAAGCTTCAATAATTAGCAACTTAACTTTACTTTATTAATATGCCTTTAAATGAATTAAGTTTCAATTTTATGTACTTCACGTTAATCGCATTCGAAATAATAATTTCTCAGTGAGAATAAATTAGACGCATTTCGGAGATGCTCATTTCTTTCTTATTCACACCGTGACCTTGCGGTTACACATAAATAACAAATAAGTCAAGATTTTTAATCATTTAAACTCAATTTATATTTTTTCATAGATCTATTAGTTTCATTGAACATTCTTTCGTTTGTATTTAAAATAATAAATTTTACCCGAAACTAATATAAAATGCAGGAATCTGTGTGATAAATTCTTAAAAGCAGTTGTGTACAGATTAGAGAAAAGCAATGAAAACTTTGACAAAGTATCATCTTCGCTTGGCTGTAGTCTGTGGCACTGGCAGTCTTACATAATTTCGGTCGATTTCTTAAACACTCTAATCATTAATCGTGTGTCAAGTTCTGGGCTGATCAAAGTGTTTACCGTTATGTTTTAATTTTTGTCGTTTAGATTTGACCGACTTTTATATTCTTTCTTAAGCCAATCATGAAATCATACGTCAGTTACGTCATCCTGCATTTTGTTTAATACCGTACCAGTTTTAATTTTCTTAAGTGTACACTAATGAAATAATATTGGTTAAAGTCCCTCTAGACGAATTTCATTAGATTATAATAAATGAAACATTACATATTATTATTTTTGTTTAAATTCCATTATAAACAATTATGCAATTTTATGTAACTCTAACCCCGCGGACGCCTTTGTTTATATTTTAATGTCATTCTATTAATATTACTATTTCGCAAATCGTTTTAATTGACGTGCAATTAATGCAAAAATGCATCCTGCGTCCTAATTCGGTTTTCCACGAAGAAAAATACATACATGCGCTTGGTTTAAATAGAAATTGAGACCCAGTCATTTTATTTGATTGGCTTATTGGCACGAAATTCAATATATTTAATGTACATACATATATTATAACAAATTAATATAAGTTTTGAAGGTCCATGTTCATTCTTTCATTCATCACATGTTTTAAATACCTCGCTCTCCTTTCAAAAACAGAAGTGGGCACGGCATAAGTTCAATTTTGTTACACCATTGCTTGCCCAAAAAAATAATGTTACAAATAAATTCAACACGTTCTTACGCCACTATATTTCTTAGCAGTAGGAATTTCACAATAAATCACCAATTAAGTTTCAAAGTTAAATAGTACTTCGTTTGAAAGATTTAAAACAATTTAGCTCGCAACACTGTTTCCTGCGCTAGATTGTCTCCGAGTAGGTGGATTTTGTTTCAATTGTAGAATTAAGGAGCGCATACGGGAAATATCTTTCTGTTGCTTACTAGATTTCGGATTAAAATCACACAAGTTAGCGATTTTCTCCCATTCTTTGCCATCCTCAGTTGGGCTAGCAGCAGCAGCACCTTCTTGCTCAGCACTTCTGTAAAAGTTTAAAAACAATTCAATCACAATACTAAAATTTTCTGAGAACATGTTACCACGTTTGTTAGCATACCTGTTGGAGTTCTTTGTTTTCATAATTTGTTCATCATAATTTTTGTACCATTCCTCGAGTTCTTTCTTAGCCGCCTCTCGCAATTTTTCTTTATTTTCTTCTTCTTCGCGATCTAAAAAAATTACCACCAAGTTGTTAAGTTAAATCTTCCTCATTTGCAAAAACATGTCATATATTATTAACATATTATGATCAATCACCTTTAACTTCTAATCGCTGCTTCTGCTCTTCTCTCCAAATGCGGATCTTCTCCGGTTCCTCTCTTTGGATTGGAGTGGAACTAAAATCCGGAGGACTTGTGGGTCTAGCCTGTGATAAAAAGCTGTCGTCGTCGTTTCCAACACCTTCTCCAAAATCATCATTCAGTGCGTTCACGTTCCCATTGCTTTTAATAACATCTCCGTTCGTCGTCACTCCCATTCCAGCAGTAGGTGAACCTCCGCCCACTTCAGGAATTTCATCCTCTAATCCTGCAAAGTTGCTCTGCTCTCTTGCCAGAAATTCAGCCGCCGGATCTGATTCTTCATCTAACAACCCGGCTCCATTTCCGTTTGACTTTGCGGTTTCATTAGCCGGACTTCCTCCAAAAGCGTCATCAAAACCATCCATTTTATTTGGACTTGTGGCGGTTATTATTATGATTTAATAAATTTTTTTAATGGTTAAAATGAACCCACAAATTATGGACCACTTTGACCGACTCGCTATTATTGTTTCTCCTCTAAAATAATACTTAATGTACAGAAAAAGTTTGATCTATTTTAACATTCCACGGTCTGAGACTCTGAGGCAGTTTTAAATATTTTCACTTAAGTTATTGCACGGTGGGCGGCTCACAAAAATTATTTTACTCTGAAACAAAATAACTCTTTTCCCTGATCATGGTCAAAAATCAAGAACACCCATTTTATTGCCTTCATCCGCACTCTGCAGCTGTGTGGATTGATTGTGTCTTATAAAGACGGAACGGAGGATAGATGCATGGTTCTATATACTACTTACTTCGTTCCGATCTGTAGCTGTGTGCACAATTGAATCAAAGCAAAAAAAAAACTAAAAAAAAATGCCGCAACCTGCAATAAAAGTCAATTGATGACGTTGCAAAGCAAAGTTGAATGAATGAAATTCAATGGTACAAGTACGAGACAGGTACAAAAATAACTTTTCCTCAGCATTTTCTTTGTGACTTTTGTGACAGGTTGATTTTTTAGTGATTTCATAAAATGATATATTTTTTACTTCCTACTTATCAGGAGTAGGAGAAAAAAGGTTTAAAATTGTAGCATAATATAACCCAATTTTAAACCCATTACTAACATTATTATAACTATTAAAGGAACAATTCATTTAGCATATCATTTTACGACATCAACGATTAGATGCATGATTCATACGCTGATACGCTAAATCTGAATATAATAAAAGTCACTCCCCTTTACCACTTGGTTATTTTTTTCGATAAGATAAATAGCCGAAACGAGAATCGATGAATGATTCTCAAAATACCCCTCGTGTGACCTGAGTTTGGGGAAAGAAGATCTGGGGTGATCTTATAATGCCCCAAAGCGTAAAGTTTGTATTCTCCTCGCTTTTTTCTCCATACTGTTTATGACCAATGACCATTGCTTGAATACATTGTATGTAATGTATTATTGTACACGCTATCTACGCTATGCATAATATTATATGCAATGCGCAAGCATCCATTCGTGCATTCATTTGATGGTTCATATATATGTATATTCTAACTTGCCTATAAAAAACCTCTGCTACTCTAGTCTGATCTACCTTTTCTCCTTCTCCACAACCACAACGCCGCATCGTATTCATTTGCATTTGCTTATTGCTGGCTGACTCCAACTCAAAACCCAAACAAGCAAACAAAAACGCTTTCCGCGCGTCGTCGTCAAAACTTCAATCCGTTAGTTGGAGTTAACGACCTTAAAAAATAGAAAAGTTTAAATTACATCACCTATAATTTTTCGGTAAGTTGTTCTACATTTATCTAATTGCTCTATTCAGTAATTTACTACATTTCACCATATTTTGATCTCCGTGTGATGCCAATAATCACAAATGGTTAAGTAGTTTAACAAGACAAATTAATTAGATTTATGTAATAGTAATTTAAGTATTATTTGGCTCAGTAAAGTCATTAAAGCTAATTATATTCAATATAATTTATGACATCATATCCCGTTTTTTGTCCAATTTTAATTTGATTAATAATAAATGCGTCCTTTGGTGTGTTGTAGCTTCATTGTCAGCTGGTTGTTGTAAGGACGATATTCAGTCGCCATCTTCATTACCAGCTCTAGGTTGGAAAATATTCAGTACTTGTAATTGAAATATAGGAACAACTCAAAAATGAGTTTCTCATACGGCCGGCCTCCCCCTAAAATAGAGGTAATTGTGATTAATTTTTAGCATTTTATTCAGATTTCACACTTCTCAAACCTGAAGTTTAGACTTCATCAATGAAATATAAGCATAATTAAAGGAATAAATTTAATTACTTAACAGGGAATGACATCGTTGAAGGTGGACAACCTAACATACAGGACTACTCCAGATGACTTGAGGCGAGTGTTTGAAAAGTATGGAGACGTTGGGGATATTTACATTCCTAGGGATAGATGGACCCGCGAATCTCGTGGCTTTGCTTTCGTTAGGTAAGTTATTAAATCCTATAGAATTTTTCTCTTTTTAATTTGTATAGTATTATAACTTAAAATCAATCCGAAATCTCGAGCACATTCCTTAGATCCATCTTTGTCTTAATCGAAGATTGATGAGTCATAGGTGTGCTACAATAAAACGCTTGATATGGAATCAGAAACTGAGAGGCAGCAAATTGTAAATGTACTCACTTCCCCTGCGGGTTGTTGGTTGTTTATGATATTTGCTGCTGAATTCCTTTTGACGATCTATTAAAAAGCTACAGCTCCTTAACATTAAAACTACGATTTATAATATTGTCGAGTTGAAGGTTTTTCAATATGTACAAGTTTTATATGTTTTTGTTGCTGATACGTAGATTTTACGAGCGTCGAGACGCTGAGGATGCTATGGAATCTCTTGATGGACGCGTTCATGACGGTAGAGAACTTCGTGTTCAGATGGCCAGGTGCATATTGTTACTAATTAATAATTACAAGGTAAATTTACAAAACGTAGTAGTAATAAGTATTATATTATAGGTATGGCCGACCACAATCTCCCCATGGACGCAGTTCACGCAGGCGATCATCTTCAAGGGACCGTGATCGTCGACGACGCCGTAGTCGTTCTGGTGGGCGTCACAAGGAACGTTCGCGCAGGTTAAATATTATTCATAGCATTTTTCATAACTATACTTGTCTTGCTTTAAAAAAAGATTTAGACTTGTCAATCTTCATGAAATTTTATTGAATGAATACGTCTAGATCAAGATCTAGATCCGGTTCCAAAGGGCGAAGTGATCGTTACAGATCCAGATCCCGTTCTCGTTCTGCTTCACCAAAAAATTCAGAAAGGTGAGTAATGACTAATGACATATATCTCAGTTTACGTATCTAAGCATCATACACGAAGTGCAAAGAATCGATTTCTTTTCTTTAGAGATTCGAAGGATAAAGGAGACAGAGATAGGAGGGGAGGGGATCGTGACAGGTCTAGGTCTCGTTCGAAATCAAGATCCAGATCACCATCTTCCGATAACTAAACTAGCCGGCTTATCAGAAACTAACTGAAAAGAGATGGGCAACGGTTTTGCCAGTTGGCGGTATTGAAAACGTGGTTTTTCTACTTTGTTGGCGTTGAGTATAAAAGCTACTTTCTAGTAAGTAGTATTTAGTTAAGAAGGTTATGAATAAATGAATTATACTTTAGTTTTAGTTTATGCTACTGTCATTATTAGTTTCACTTTAGGGTTACGCCATGTTTCACTTGCCTTTTTATTTTATAAAACAATAATGATTAACTGCGGTCATAAAGAAGTGGTAAATATATGAATGTAAATGTCTCTTAGGTAGATTTTAGCTCCATAAAAAAATTGGTTCAAGGTTGATGTTGTATTAAACATTTTGTTATTGAATATATCCAGATGCTGTATTGCTGTAAAAGTAAGCTGTTATTATGAGGTGATCACGAATGCAGTGCGCTGTTGGTGCGGTTCTTGTCATGAGTGATGATGGGTGTTGGATGGTGTATGGTGTTTTGCGGTTGAAATTCGAACTTTGAACTATGCATCTTACGATCATAAGGGAGTAATTACAGATCATCGTCAGTGTACAGTTCATAATGGAGTCAGCGGGTGCGGATTCATAATAGCTATGAGTGTGTGTTGCTGTCTCAGTTCTTTTATAGGTATGCAAAATGTATTACGTATCCAGAATAACATCTAAACTTACAAATAGCAAACCTTAATTTCTCCAGTTACATTTGTAGGTAGACTTTTGTTAGTCAGTTTTTCTGGTTCCACATTTGAAAACATTAGCAATTTCCTTCATCATTAGATCTAACCATTTTACCCTTTTTATTAAATCTTTGTCACTTTCAATGCAGAATTCGCAGAGCAAGTTATATAGAATGGAGGCCTTAACTATTATGCCTACAACTACTGATTTTGTACCCACGGCTGATGGCAAACGTTTTAGGAAAAATACGACTATAGTTTCGAATTACATTTGGTTCCATGTGGCCTTTCGAATTTAGATATGTAATAATAACTCATTCTTACAGTAATATTGTGTAAAAGTATTAGCAATTTCATGATCGAATAGCCTCTGCATGGTTTATGTCTTTTGGACTTAGGAGAGCAGCTAATGTGGAAATTCGGTAAACGTGTGAATAATTTAATTTTTCCTGTGAATATTTGATGAGTGGAGCGTTATAGTCGTTCATTATCTAAGGACTGTCTCGAAAAAGCTGAAACACTTTCCAATATTTCTTTTTCTTCATTCAATTGAATTCTTAAGTATTTAGTATATGCTAAACTTTTATGTTAATTTGTGGACACTGTTCTTTTTTTAGAAAGTGAATAAAATATACATAATTATTTTATCTTGAATTTACGTTGAATAAAACTGCATTTGTCTTGCAGAATTAAAATTACCTTCATTCGAAATCTTGAATGACATCTTTGAAGCAGGGAATGGGATCGGTTGGATTTTTCATAAATAAAATGACGTTACACTTCTCTAGAGATTCCAGCATGTACTTTACTGATGAAACATTTACATTTTCTTCTTCGGATTTGTCGATCCATGAATTATACGACCCATTATTTCCTATTTTCTGTTCATTCACGACGGAGCCGGAAATTGTTGGAAATTTTGAAATCCTTCATGAAAAGTTTAAACTTGATTGACGCATCTAACTTTGGCTGGATTTGCTTATGAAATTAAACAAGACCTTTTCACATTGCTACTTACCATCGTTTATAAATTGGAAGCATAATTGTGCTCTGAGCAGCATCCATGTAGCTCCAAGCATCTACGGCCATCCAATGTTCCATGCATCCAAAATATCCCAATAAAAAACTATTCCATAAAGCGTCGAACATGGATGGAATGAGTCCTGGGTAAAACTTTGATTTCTCCCGAGTTCTGATACACATTCTGAAATCATACCATTTGGAGGAATCTTCCGCATCCTGCAGTAAATCCAGATGAAGCTGTATTTCAATTAAATAGAGATTTACACATTTATTAGTAGCTATTTTTATTGATTGAATATAGATACAGTAATCATTCACACAATTTACAATTTCTTCGGGATAGTCGTGACTGAAAAACTCCTGAATGGAAATTTTGTGTTGTAGGTGCTGCCATGCATCTTTCTAAAGTTTGCACAATGATTGGAAGAATTCTTTCGTAATATTGTATACCGGCTAGCGTTTCCTCCTTTTCATAAATTTTTCCCAATGTGCTTCTTACAACTTTATTCACGAACTTGGGGTACTGATGTTGGTTTAGCGGACAAATTTGACTCAAATTTTGAATCATTGTTGAAGCAAGCGATTGAATTTTTTCTAAGAGGAGCCATCTCCGTTCTGACTTTTGTGTAGTGTTCGTATCAGATTCAGATGAGTCTTCATACTGCATAGAAAGATCTGCCAATCGCGTAATTAATATTAGAATTATCTAAGTATAACTGGAGCCCGGTAAATTACAGTTCCCGATGCAAAATAATTGATGCTCTTGATTGAATAATTGATTGATAATAATTGATAATTGTGTGTATCCTTACCATTGAATATGGAATAAGATTGAATTGACTTCCAAAACAGGCAAATTGAAAGAAAATGCCAAAACTGTAAATGAAATTTCATGATTGTCCCTAATAAGATTGGGTTGGAGGACTATATGCTAAATCCATAAAAATAAAACTAAAATGCTTCGATTTGATGAAGGAGAAACGAGAAATCTACTTGTATGCATTTGTGATACTTATTATTAGACATGTACATTATTTAATCGTGATCGTAAACTCATTCCCAGAAATTTTTAAAACGAAGATAGGAAACCTTTTATTGCACGAATTAATCATTGTAGAACTACATACATAGTTTGTATGTCAATCTCGTGCGATTATATAAAAAAGGGGTAAGAAATGAACGCCATTTTTTAAAGAACGGTTGTAAATTATGCAGCATTGTTCGTAGCAAAAGAAAACATGGCCAAAAACCTATAATGGGATGGGATTTTAGTTGGGCTGGTGCTAGTGGTGCTGGTTCTTGTTCTTGTAAATTGTAAAGTCGCATGCTTTGGGTAAGTTAGTTGGATGTATACGTGTTGTAATTACGAAGTCATATTACAAGATACTCGATGTTCTAAGTTCTAGGCAAGAAAAGGCTCAGGTAAGTAAAATCTTTCTATGACAAGTTAATTCAGCCCATCTTATTTTTAGTAAGTATTTTCTGTTTTATGCTCAACATCTCATACACCTCTACCAAATACTCTTTTGGTTCGTTCGTTCGTTCGTGCTATGTAGCCAGCAGAAAGAGATGCAAATATGTACAAGTAATACAATGTACATAAAACATTACCCTTTCCTCTGAATACAACAATAAAAATCTTTTACTTTCTACATACTGCAACTTTCCTAACAGATATGTTTGATAAAATACCAACAATTGGTCTTCTCTAATTCATCTTTTCATTTTGTACGGATTTTATATTCGGACCCGTCACCGTCACACACACCGACGTAAGCCACAACATAGAAATGGGCTGAGCCAACACATACCCTCACATTCTCAGTCCTCTTATTACGTGGACGTGGACCGTCTGCATTTGCCAGTCAGAAAATTAGGGTTGAAAGAAAAGATTATTATATGCAATAGAAAATGTCTGTTTGTCTGACGGTACACGTTGGAACTTATCATTGAATATGTACATATTTGAGAGAAGATGGACTATGAATTGAATGAGCTATATTATATGAATTTAACCCCTAAAAATACTAGGGATTATCTTGGACAAAGCAAATACACTTTGTATTTGGTTAGTCCTTGACATTTAAGTTTCTCAACTCAACTCATGTCATTATTATAGTAGCCGAGAAGTATCTCCAAATTTTACGTGGGCGTATACAAAGTTTGCATTTATTTTGCAATATGTTTATATTTCTGTTTTGTCCAGACAAGTAACCTTTTCAGCCTTTGCTTACAATCACAATAGATACTACCTCTGACTCTATGACCATCATAATCTTTTTGAAACATTCTATATTATTTTCGTAAAACAAATACAAATGCCGAAGATGATATGATTGCAGGCTCTCGAAGCATAAACATAACATTCAAAAGTATCATTACAAGTAAATCTAAATCTAAATGTTTGCATGGAATGAATGCGCAAAGTGGCAGCATTGCATATTAGTGTACACATCCATAAGTGTAGAAAGAGGTCTGGTTCTGGTGTGGTGGTGGCAGAAAAGGCCGACGAAAATAGTTGACGTCTCACATTCCCATTCACACGTTGACAGTTTATTTTGCCGTCTTCAGCAATAAAGCACAATAAGAGNCAAAGTGGCAGCATTGCATATTAGTGTACACATCCATAAGTGTAGAAAGAGGTCTGGTTCTGGTGTGGTGGTGGCAGAAAAGGCCGACGAAAATAGTTGACGTCTCACATTCCCATTCACACGTTGACAGTTTATTTTGCCGTCTTCAGCAATAAAGCACAATAAGAGAAAGATAAAAAAGAACGGGTAGAGATTAGAATAATTATATTTTTTCAGTAGGACCTTGTTGTCGTGTCTCGATTCTCGATACGCGGAGCCTCTAAACCGTATGTTGAGTTGCAAGTGTGCTTTTCTACCTTCTCTCCTGGTAAACTGTAATTAGTGCATACGGCAAACCAAAATTAGGTCTGTGCTAAATATATTGTTTAGAAAGGGTGATTTTTTTGTCTTTTTAATAAAATATTGTCCAATTCATAAAGTAAACCATAAGCCGCTCAAGTTTTAGAAGCTAAAGATTTTCATTTCTCAACCTTTGATTGTGGTGTAGAATTCACAGCAGGCAAACAAGTGTTCACTTTTGGTAGTTTAGTACGTTTCAAGTGGTCTAGCTGGGTAAGTCGGCGTTGTTTCAAGTATATTTTATTTAAAAGTTAGTTTGAAACTGACTTCTGGAACACATCATTTATAATCGAATCATGAACCGGTTTCTAATTCTAACTTTTTAATTGCAGCTGCTGAATTATTCGTAATAATTAGACTTTGAGTGAAAGCTACCATATTGTACAAGAGAACGGAGCCGGAGCGCCAACAAGACAAATCCATTTGAAGGAAGGTTCCATTTGTACGGTTTTAATTGAAGATGGTTGTCAAACCTCGTCGAGGGGCGACCAAAAATCCCCCAATTTTGAGCCATGAATTCGTTATTCAAAATCATGCCGATATTGTGGCATGCATCGCCATGCTCTTTGTTGTTGGATTAATTTTCCAGGTAAAATTCGATTATTTTTTTTGAAATGCTGCTTATGTTAATTCTCCATGTGTGCGTATATGGTTAAAGCTTTTGCGTTTCATTATCGAAATTTGAACATCCGTTTCAGATAACTTCACCGGTCGCAGCATTGTTTATTGCGTTACAACACAATACAACTAGGAATGCGACCCCACCAGTTTTGATGCATGATGAAATCTTGTACAATGTAGGATGGAAGGACTCGTGTGCAATCTTTTTCTATACGTTAATTGCAATCGTAATGCACGCTTTGGTTCAAGAATATGCTTTGGACAAAATTACCCGGAAATTACATTTGAGCAAGATTCGCCACTCAAAATTTAATGATGCCGGACAACTTCTTACTTTTGCTCTTGTCTCAAGTTTATGGGGAGCAAACATTATTTTGAAGTAAGTGGTTTTACTGTTACTAACCTAACCTTGTTTCATTCAAATCGCATTGGTAATTATTTAGTTAATCTTTTGTTTGGTCAATTTCAGAGAAAATTACCTGACTCACATATCTTCTCTCTGGGAGGGATATCCGCACACGGAGATGTCCTTTGCCCTCAAATTTTACATGCTCACGCAGATCTCATATTGGCTTCATTGGATTCCTGAAATTTACTTCTTGCGAATGAAACGTGACGAAATTCCGACTAAGGTTACAACGTCTGCTCTGTACATCGCTGTTGTTACATTCGCATACGTTTTTGGGTAATTTCTAATAAGATCTTTATTCAAACTTAGCTTTGCCATGCTGCTTTCTAAAGAAGTTTAGTTTCTAAACTTTGAATGTACTTGTACTACAACAGTAATAACATTATTTACTACTTTCTTGGTTTTTGCAGTTTGGCTCGGATCGGAACTGTTTTATTGGTCTTACACTTTATTCCTCAAGTTCTACTAAGCCTGGGCAAATTGTTTCACTTTGGCGAGAAGTATCAAGCAGCGACTTGGTTGTTTCGTATTGGAAACATAGTATTTATTTTGGCACGCTTCCTTTCCGTTATTTTTGCTGTCCTGACATTTTGGTTCGGCCTGGAACAATATGCGTCTCAAGCGTTAAGGTACGAAACTTATGAAAGCTGATGCGAATTAAGATTAAACTATAATATATTGTATGCGGTAAAATGTATGTTAACTTTATTACAATATTTCTACAGGACGCTTGGACTAGGTTTTGTTGGAGGACTTCAATCGTATTTACTCTTCCAGTTCTGTATCTTCCACGTCAAGCGACTGAGGAGCGCTTCTGCTGCGTCCGCCACTGCACAAAAGTCTCCCAAGAAACTGAAGAAAGCTGCCAAGGAACTCTCTGACCTTCCAGAAGTTGACCAAAACACTAGAAAGCAGCAAGCTGTTAACAAAAAGGCCAAGCAAAAGTAAAGTCATTCATTATACTTTGGTGGACGCTGACGATAGTAAAAATATAGGTAACGACGACAAACGTAATACAAACTAGTGTTTCAAGGTGAGAATTTCAAAAATGATGTAACTGCACATTCAAAGAACGCACTCATACGATTAAGATCCTATCGATACTTCCGGAATGAAACATTTGAAGTCTCATTGATTCCACTTATTATTATATACTCAAGAAACCAATCATTATGAATAATGAAGAGACTCGGACTACATGGAACTTGAAATTACGTAACATTACTGTTTGATTTAAATGCGTGGACAGGAAGTTTTGAAAAGTATTCTCTATTTACTTGTTCTTCAATAGCTAAGCCATTAAATACGTATGTAGAGTTCTATGATAAAGATGAATGGTTCTATGTGAAAAAATATATATTCTATGCATTATGTATTTAATAGTTTTAAATTGTGAAGTTAGCAATCGAAAAGTTTTTGATATATTTTTTGATTTATTCCAAAGTAACGATATATAAATCAATAAATTTTATTCTCCAATTATATAATATGCTAGGCTGGACTATTACTAGACATAGACTTCTTGGACTCTAATTGTCAACATTCACTTGATCAGTTAATTATATGAATAGAATGAAGTTAGAAATATGAAGTTTTAATATTTCCTATTCTTGAGTAATCAACGTTGAATTCATTTTGTTAAAAGCAAAAGTTGTGTTAGCATCTTAGGAAGGTAACTGGTGTTAATTAAATTAAAAGTTTCCAGTTCCTAGCAAAATCATTTTAATATCAATATCTAATCTAACTTTAAGACCTTTCGTGAGTACATGTACACCTTCCTTACCTTCCTTCACGATTGATCGTTTTATTAACCATCACATACATAGAGGAACTGAAACATTAATGCTTTCAAAAACTATGAAAAATACCTGAGTTTTGTCCGTGATTCGATCTAATATTTTGTTATTTAATGCTTTCGATAAATAAAACAATGAAAGCAGGGAAAAAAGCTACAAAAAATTATTTATATTAATATTAAGAATATAAGCTGGTTGTGGAGAGCAGGCAGAGCATTTTTTCCTGATGATATTAAAGGGATCAAATGCCAAACTGTCCTTTGACTTGAGAAGAGTTTGTGTCGGTTAAAAATTGAAGAAAGAATCGAATATTGGTAAACACATTGCTAATCCTAATGATAAGCATACGTTATAAAGTACTCGACTGCTTCAACACATTTAAATTATGTTTGCCTCGCTAATTTAAGTGTATATCGTCCTATCTAAATTTGTTTGTAGATGGTAGTTTAATGTTATTTCTCCTGCTTAATATACTTTAAGTTTTCCTTTCTTTGTGGTCTACGATCATGCACACTAAAGTATTGTTAACGTAGTATACAAATTCTATGTATTTGCATCTCTCTACACACAAGCTATTTTCCTCCCCATATTTATAGCACGGCACTACTGTACTTTTAGAACATCTAACTCTAAAATAAAAGTTTGATTGAATTCAAAAGTTAAATTATTAGCAATCCTCTTTGTCTCTCATTCATTGACCTAACAGTCTGCACAAATCGCATTAAAATTTATTTCAATTAACCATTGCCATCCCAAGCTTGCGATAATAGAAATTTTATCTCTGAAAATGAATATTGAATGAATTGTATTGAATAATCATAAAGATGTTTTGGACATGAAGTTGGAATTTAAAACCTGTAGTGATTTATTACTTGGCCTTGTTACAGACTGCTTTGCCATTTCATGTACATATACTAAAAACAATCAGAATCTACTTTAAGCATGCATCTCCAGGATCAATTGAGGTAAAATCGGCCAACTAGTTTTTTTCTTTTTATCCGTAAATTTAATATTGAGCAAATCTCGTTTTCTCACAAAGACTTGAAGGTTATATTCCAAATACCGCTCACGCACGTTGTATAAGTCAATACACATTTTCTGACATTTTTATCACTTCATTCGGTTACATAACCTACCACCGCACCACCAAACTAAAGCCGATGTGCATAATTACACTCACATATAAATTGAAATGAAAGTTGATAAAACTTAGTTTGAGTTGCATGTTGAATCAAACATGTCATTTATTTATACATTTGGGCCATAATGCAGATAATTCATAATCATTATGTCATGGTGGCCATGTATGCATCTGTGATACTTTCCATTTTTATTAGTCGATATTAAACGGGAAATAGAAGCAATAGTTAAGCCGTAGAGGGTAGATTTCATACGAGTTGTCGTAAGCGCAAGCATGATGAGTCATTGCCCATGATGATACATTATGAAGCAACGAATGGATCAGATAAAATTTCGTGCTCCACTCCAGTCTCGAATCGGATCACCATGAGCCAAAGTTTTCCTGACAATCAAACTGAAGTGTTTTTAAAAATAAGCTCATCAGAGCTACAGTACTCCTACAATACATTTCATTTGTATTTGATTCTCTTAGCAGTGTACCTGCGACTTGACACTAGAGTTTCGACTTCCAAAATTTCCCGATTCTCTTATCTCGCTACTCAAGTTTGGTATTTTTTTCCCGTGGATTCAAAACATTTTTTAAAGTTGAAAAATGATGTGTTAATCTGAAGCATTCACAAGATCATTAAGTGTTTTAATGACAACAAAATGTTTCTAATCTTCAATTCATTCAAGATTCACGTGTAGTATCTGTTTTGATGAATTAAGTAGGTCCGTGCTTGGGAACTATTGATAAAGAATTCACATTCTCACGTGAATTAAATTGCCCACTTCCGAATCGCATGCGTCCACATGCAAGTACCTCACGAGATATCTCATCTTTTTTGAATATATGTAAACGGAATTAGCGGAATCTGTTTGCTCTTAAACACCGCTGTAAGCAAGCAACGTTTACTTTTAATCGTTTTACATTTTTTTGGCGAGAAAGAGTACCACGGGAATCGCAGGAGTAAGGCCAATTCTTTTCAAAACAGTCAAGATAATTTACCACAAAAATGGTAAGAAATTATCGAAATAATTTTACGTTCTCCCGTGTGCCGTCAGTATTCGTGATGTGATGTGCTTCTGCTCTATGTGCATTGCAAACACGTTAAACGTTCCATTGTTGTTTCAAAAACTTACCATTTCGTTTTTTCTATCAAAATTGAAAACGCTTGAGTTCAATTTTACTGCATTATGTTTGACCTTTCAAACTTTAAGTTGCGATCAGCGAACAGGAAAGAAGCTTGCTTTTTGTGAAAACAAAGCAAATACAAGGTACAATGCATATGTATTATTGTATCCCCCATTAAAGCCGGAAGGAAGCCTGCAGAAAAAAGTATATTCATGGAAGAAAAACAAAGAGTGCATGGATTTTTACCTTTGCTTTCAAAAAGTATATAAAATAATTCGCATGAATGCAAAAAAAATTGATATTGCACTATGTGCTTGCATCTCGCTGTTCAACTTCCAAATTTGATTTATGAAACCGGCTACATTTTGCACATTTTGGATTTTTGCTCATTAGTAAATGCAAACCAAGAAGAGAACTTTTCAAGGAAACTTTGTAAAATTTGACAGTGTCTTAATTGTCATTGAAAATGTTAAATACAAAAATTGAAGGTACATCTGAAGTTGAAGAAAAAGGAATGTATGATTTTATTCACAATGCAATTTTTTAAGAAAATGGCATTATGAGAAATATTAAAGTGTAGATTGGATATGTGGTCTCATTTGTTACTAAAATTCAGAATACATGAGGATAACAGGAAAAATAATATCAAAGAAGTAACAATGCATCATTCATTGGCAAAAGGAAACAAGACATGTTGGACATGTTCCGTTCGGTTAAAATACACGTTTGGCCTTCTGCATGTAGCTTTGTGTCGCTTATCTTCTTTATGCAATTTGTCACTGGACTATGAAACGAAGATTGTAAATGAGCTCAGAAACGATTGAATCAAACATTTCCATATCCAAAGCAAATGACCATAAAATAAATATTATATATGTACACCATTTACCAATACAGGAAGTAGAAAGACGCTTTGTTTTTTATGCTGACTTTTTAGAGGTCAACCAGCAATTTGATCAAAGATTTTCCATCTAGAAGCAACTTAAAAAGGTGCAGATACAAACTTTGCTGGCCTGTACATACCTACTTATTATACAGTTTCTCTTTTCAACCTTCTAAAATGGTATGATGATGATAGAAAAACGAGAATACTTAGGTACATTTATATTTATAAGCTAACACTTGATGTCAGTAGAAATACGATTGTTTTGCAATCAAGAAGTTTCAGGATTTCATTTATGCTAAATCTCCAACTTATGACTTTGACCAACCGAATGTGCTGGAAAATTTAGATAAATATAACAGCTTAATGACTGTCTTCGTTTTGTATCCAATCCAAAAAAAATTATCAAAACTTTTATCCAATGATTGAGCAACACATTGAGTCATCTTTCCACGCATTCAAAACTTGCTACAGTGGATGCAAAATCTGGCTTGTGTTTATGTGGGGACATATTATTTATTTCCAAATTGAGGAGCTAGCTAAGCAAAGTACTTTTGATGAGGTCAAGACGGTCCCCTTTGAAATGTTATTTCGGGCATTTATCCTTATCCTCAGTTCCCACAAAAGGTCCGACCTGATGTTTTAATTATAGCTTGACTCATCAATTTTACTCATAAGTTGCTCTTGTTTTTATCACGCTCACAGGGCATGAAAAACTACGCAAAACTTTTAATTTTTTGCTGCCTAAAGGAAATTCCATCCTAGTTGAAAGGCTCGTAGGACAAAATTCATAGTCATGTGATGATGATGGTGATAATGATACCATGTAAATAGTAAATAATAGGTAACCATTTATTTTCTAAAAGTTGTCCATGTTGTTTATTTTGTGGCAAGCATTGGTACAAAACGTACTAACTCAGCTTTAAAAAACCATGAAAAAGACACCGACACCCTATCTCAAGATGCTGGCTAATAAAGGTTGGCAATCTTGACTCGACATCGACATTGAATGTTTCATGAAAAAGTTGAACTTTTTTTTTTGCCATACCCAAACTTATTCCATATGTATTGCTCATCAATCTGCTTGAGAGTATCATTCATATCAGAATTTGTAGTTGAATGATTTTTATGCCCATCCATGCAGTTTGTCACCGCTTGTGAAGGTTTTCTTAGGTGAGATGTAGATGGTGATGTCGCAATGATGCTTTTATGATGCCCACAAACATCGAAATTACTTTTTTAATTCGACTATGTCATTCGATCACGCTGAACGACCGTTGCACTCCTCCACTTCACGAGTATAATTTAATGCATGATAACTGATGAAGGTAGAGGTTGAATTGCGTAGTCCTCCATGCCAATAACCTACGGAGGTGGCTCATAAAGGCTCATAAAATTACTAAGACACAGGATTGTGTCTTATCCATACAAGCGTTATATTAATGCATATTTTGTGAAGGGACATTCACTTTTTTGGGGCAGTGCCTGTGCCCTTTGCCTTCTCCACGGTAGAATGACACCAAACAACAACACTGTATATAACGCTTTATTAGATGAATGGGTTAATAAAGTTCAAACTGATGTTTTCTTTTCGTGCACATAGTCTTGGTCACGAAGGGCTCCCAATTCTTTTTTTTTTTTTTTTTTTTTTTTTTGCCATACTGTACTCCGTGTCCCCAACTTCAGATTATTTGTTTGAAGCTCATCTCTTCTGCAATTCAAAACGTGTGTAGCATGGATAAAGCAAAAATGACGAGATTCGCATGCATCAGTCCACTTTTTAGGGAATGTCGTTTTATGCAATAATCTAACCTAACCCATACCCTTTTCAAATCACAAATTTATTTGCCATATTGCACACAGCACTCAAAACCAAGCAATCATTTTGGCGACGAATTCTTTTGTATGAAATCAAGTTCATGAAGGTGCATTTCATTACATCCAGCCAGAAGGTGTTTTGGCATTCACGCTTGCATTTTCAATATAAAATATTATTTTGGCCCTTTACAAGAAATCAAAAATCTTAGCGAGGTTTATATCGTTGTAACCATCATTTTTTAGTATAAGTAGTAATCAGAGAAGTGGTTAGTTGGAGGTAGATGTTGTTGGCCAATACCTTTTATCCCTGCAAATATCGTCAATGTGCGTTACTTCGTAAAAATTGCAAAACTTTACAAAAAAATTGTTACGTGTTTTTTGTTTTAGCCCTTTGCACATAACCATCCATACGTATGTTCCCTTAAGTAATTTAAAGATCCCCAAGAAGTCCAACAAAAAAATTCAAAGTAGCACACAATGCGCAATTCAGTGATGATGATGGCTTCTTCTGGCTTTTTTTCATTTAGGTGTTTTGCCGAGTTTATTTAAAAGTATATGAACAATATGGAATTTTTCTGCGAAATCAATGATTTGAGTCCTCAGCCATTAGGAAATAATTGTAAAATCGTATGCATCTCGAGTAATTTGCACAATCTATGCTATCTTGCAATAAGTGGAATTAGTCCTCAAAAGCCTAAATCTAGCATTACATACTTTTATTTTTACTGTCAACCATGTCGTTTGAGTTATTTCCTTTTTAAAGTGTACTTAAATTTAAAAAAAAATGTCGTGATGCATATATGAATATGTTCTATCTACTAAAATTATCCAACTATATACTTTACCTTATCTAAATATTTTGTACATAAAATAATATCACTTTTTTACTAGAATATTCAATCACAGGTTTTTATGTCAAATCAAACCTTTGTTTCCATTCGAGCGAATTGTCCCTACATTCTTTGTCGCATTTTCTGGTATCAAATTTTAAAATTGGGATTAAGGACTTTCTCATGAGCCACGTAATGGTTTTGACCTGTGAGGTGTAGATAATGTATAGTTCACTGTTGTTGAAGGGTGATGTTATGATTTGTTTCTAATAACGTGTAAAATAAAGTGAGCTCTCTGACATGATCATTGTTAAAGCGATTATACACACGCACCGTGTCCTACTCTGACAGTGGAGGATGTCTACTACTACTACTGTAGAGATACGGTTTAATAACGGAAAGTTAATTCAAATAATGATTGCATTAATTGACCGTGGCACTGTACTTACCTAAACAAAAGAAGCCTTCTCAACCCTTAAAAGACTGCATATTGTCCGTACTCACCTGAAATTGTCTGTAGCATGTAAATAATTGATGTATCAAGTGACTATATTATGGCTTGCTTTTATCAGGATTCAAGACTAGACTGACTAGACCACGCACATGTGAACATAAGAGCTGATAAGCCATTAATAATGCGTTTTTGTTTTGGAATCTAAAAGCTCAGTAATTTTTGCGATGCAGTACATTGCTTTTTCTTTGAAGGAGTGTATCAAATCCCTATCAAAAATTTATTTTTATTATTGTTGTATGATATTAAGTAAGGTATAAGCGATTGCTGTAGTTGTTGTTGTAAGGCACTCATATCCTTTGTCTTTTCGGTGAACACGCGTATATCATGTTTTTTTCTGTGATTCATGCAGAAAAAAGGAAGAGTCAATTCGCATATTGTGGTTTTTGAGGGAGACAAAACAAGAATGAAAAGCATTGAATGTTATTATTTTTGCGAGCTGTGAGTTTAACTCCTTCTTCTTCGCTCGCACGAAAGAATTGAAGACAGCATTCGATCTTTTGAGTGCATGCATGCAGCATCATCCTTATCGCTGTAATTACGGAGTGAGTGAGAGAGAGCATAATTGACCATTAGTTTAGTTGGGTTGAAAAAAGAGCACTGGGTCTTCTCTCCTTTGAGCACCTCGTTTTTCTCTTGAATCTGGTTTTAAAAAAGAGAAACAAAAGTAGGTTTTCCGAAGTCCTTTACATGACAAACTTCTCTGGCAGCTTCTCGTCTTGATACAACAAAAAATTGTATGATGTGTGAAACTTAATAAAATATCATCGATTTGAAGGTTAGAAATTTTGTGTCGTGTGCGATTTGTGTTGCAGTGCATTGATTTTATCATTACGCCTTGTTTCCCGTGCTGGTGTGTTAATTGTCAAATGCTTTTTTTGTGGATGCTTCAAGTTGCCCCGAAGCAACCTTAAAGAGCTGGAGAAATTCATAGTCAGTCAGAAGGAAACAAAGAATCCAATACAATTCTTTAAATATTTCCCTTGCTTTATACCTTACTAATTATAACTTACTAACAAATATGTAAAAAGTATTTTGGCTTGTTATGGATTCTTTGACGGCTTTCTGACTGCCCATGAAAGAAAAGGGAATGTTATATCAACTTCCCCTATTTTTTCTCCTTCTGAATAATTCGTGATCCATCGATCGATCCACATTATTTTTGCATCTGGGGACAAAGTAATGAGCACAGCTACAGCTGCAATCATGCCGTGTATTTATGACGGGCTCCAGCAGCAGCCCCTTCAACAGCAACCAGTTCCACACCCGGGAAAAGAGATGAACGTGAAAAACCCGGAGGATCTAATCCAACCAGTCCCAGAGCCACTAAAGACGAGTCCCCCTGTTCCAGCTCCACCAGTCGTGAATCATAATAATAATTCGATTAATTTACACAATTCTCATAATAACCCCGCTTCGCAGCATCGTCGCAATGTGTCCGTCACCGCTAATTGTTACTTGCAAATGCTTACGAGTCCTTTGAAAACGTACCGGGAGCGTAAGGCAAACAATGCCGTTGATACTTTGGCGGATGAAACGAAACAAAGTGAGTCTAGTAATCCACCCGAAAAATCAAACTTTCAGAAGGATATGGAAGTAGTTTTGGAATTGCTCAGTGCCCTTGCATATGCCGTTTACGGCATTACTGTGGCGGTTTTCATGAGCCTCATTCCCAGACGATTCCGGTACAAGGACATCACTGACCAAATTGTGCTCGTTACTGGAGCTGGAAGCGGAATCGGAAGATTGATGGCCAAGAAGCTTGCCTTGAATCATGGAGCTGTGATTGTCGCTTGGGATATCAATAAAGCTGGTGAGTGGATTCTTTACACTCATTCTATACATGATTTTTTAACAATCATTTACTGAATCATCAGACTAAACGATCGTTCCGTTCGTCCTCAATATTGTGCCCAAGCGTAAAAAAGTTGATCGCACGCTCTTGCCCTTGGCTCTTGACATTCTATTTATTTACAACAATGTAAAAAAAAATATTGTACGAGTGCAAGTTCAGTGCACATCCAGTGTTCATTATTGGAATAACAATGAACGTTATCAACCAACAAGTCTCGTACAGGGATCGCCCATTACTATTATAATCATATTAGCATGCAAGAACTCAATTATTTACGTATGCTCATAAGAAGATTACAGAAGTTGTTTGACAGTGACCCTTACAAATTTTTACTGACTACATATAGTACAGTACGTGCGAGATGCTCAAGAATTAATTGTTATTGTTTTCTATTGAATGTACCAAAACGAAAGGATTCTTTAAGGGTACTGCAATAATAATAATAATAAGACCCTAAAATGCAGTGCAGTGGGAAATTACTAGATGAGTTTTTGCGAAATAACATGTCGTGTCATGTGGCAATAACTTGTAAGTACAAATATGTTCAAGAGAGATGAGAGAGAATCCACATCACATCCACACACGACTTTTTAGGGCACGGTTGGTTGAGCATGCGTAAAATAAGGCATGCATTTTCTTCGCATAAACGCAGAGATCATGTTATCTCTTGATGTATCATTTTTGGATGTACACCATTACCTTTTGTTTTTACCTTTTGTCTTATCATTCTTATTGTCACCCAAAATGATATGGTGGTTGGATGTATGCGTGAGAATTAGGTGATACATATTTCACGGCTCGTTAGATGTTCATTTTTTTCTGGTTTTGTTCGCAGGAAACGATGAGACTGTAAGAGAAATTCGTGCTGCTGGGGGTAAGTGTTATGGATATCAAGTTGACGTTTCCAGCCGGGAATCTATTTACGAGGTCGCGGAAAAAGTAAAGGAAGAAGTTGGAAAAGTTGAAATTCTTGTGAACAATGCCGGCATCGTCTCCGGAAAGAAGCTATTGGATATTCCAGACACACTTATTGACAAAACAATGCAAGTTAACACGATGTCCAACTTTTGGGTAAATACTTGTTGATACAGTGAAGAATTATGCAATCATAAATCCAAAAGTCAATTGCTTATGCAAATGAATGAGTATATGTAGATTATTATGCAAAATTAAATGGGTTAAATATTAGCATTGATTTGAACTGAAAACAACGTTATAAAGATCAAGTACTCGAGAGCTTCCATATCAATATCAGGACCTGATATAACGTGATAAAATAGCAAAAATGTCTATATAGACTCTCTGAAAAGTGATTTGAGTTGGTGTGGGCACGATTCGAATGCGCTTTGCTGTACCTACTTGCCTCGAAACGAAAATATTTGCTTTTGACGCAACTTGACTGATGAGTTATTGCAACACACTAACAGCAATTTAGAAACGGTCGTGTAGATGCGGTCGTTCATTACAGCGGCAGAATGAATTAAATGATGAATTTAAACAATATATTACTTAAGATTTGAAAAGTTTGAAATATTTTCAGAATCGTTATTTCGTCTAAGCATAAGACCGTGATTGTGATTACTTAGGGACATAATTTGACCAACATTTGAAAAGATGATAATGAAGTGGATTGTCAATTTCGAAGTTTTTTGTTTCTTTAAAAGTTTTCCGTATTTTGTCACAGTGATTAGGAAGATACCCTTCACGTTGACTAGATAATTGCAACATGAGCATTCATTCAGGTTTTTTACGAGCTTAAATTTGGGGCTTAATTTTTCCTTCATTAGACCATAAAGGCCTTCCTCCCTGCCATGATGAAAGATGGCCATGGACATATTGTGACCATTGCCTCCACCGCTGGTCTCATTGGTGTCAACAGACTAGTCGATTACTGTGCCTCTAAATATGCTGCCATGGGTTTGAATGAAGCCGTACAAAGTGAACTTAGGGTAAAGCAAGAATTTTATTTCGATTCTACTTAATAGTTTCAACATTGAGAAACATTAAAACTTGTAAGTTATAATTCTGGTTGTCTGGAAAAATTCTATTTTTTCGACGTCTGTAGGCGGAAGGTTATAATAATATTCACATGACTTGTGTCTGTCCTTACTACATTAATACTGGCATGTTCGACGGAGTCCGTTCAAAGTAAGTACTCGCTACACAACATAACACAGAAAAACTGCACCTGCTTCACATTCTTATTAATTTGAAGTATTTAGCTTAGCTCATTAATTTATGCATTCAAGTTTTCTTACTCCTTTGCTTTATATCATTTGCAGAATTGTTTCCATCTTGAAGCCAGAAGGTGTTGTGAACGATATTGTGGCTGGAATTCTCACAAACCAAGAGCAAATTGTTATGCCACGCTCATTATACATTTTGCTGGTTTTAAAAATGTAAGCGGCTAAGGTAGCAAACATTTAATGATCATCATGGTTTAAAACATTTCTAATTTTTCCTTCTCTTTGTTATGTAATCATTGTAGGATGGTACCTGGGGAAGTTGGAAGGAGAATAGCCTCCGCTTTGGGAATCACTGGCACTATGCTTGCATTCAAGGGTAGACCACAAAATGCTCCTGCTGCGTCACAACCAACTAATCAAAATGGTTCAACAACGATCGAATCGAACAAATCTTCATAGGTTATTTGTATTTTATTTAAAAAAAATATTATTAAGACAAGATTCGGCAATTTAATGGGCATCTGACTGCAAATGATTTACTTGTGTAAAAAAGCTTTAAAGTAATTTTCGTTATTAAGTAATTGTTCGCCAGAAAAATGATTTTCTCACGGTGCGTAAGTACTTTTGAAGTATTGTGAAATACTTTCTTTTTGTGACCAGCGACTCGCGACTCGGTTCTCACATTATTAATTTAAACTCGTTTATTTATGATGGAACCAATATAGCAGTTCAAAAGCATACCTCCATTAGATTTATCATATACATATTGTCTTCTTGGCCATTGACTCATTTTTTTTCTTTTCCGGTGACTCTAGTTTTAAATATGTCTGAAATGTCTGTAAATGCGTATGTAAAAATGTTTTATGAGAAAACAGAGGCGAATGTGCGTCATGTCTCCGGCCTTCAAATTGTGATACTTCCATGTTTAAATTAAATGAATGCGAATAAGGAGGCTAAATTAAAATTGTATGTATGTCTTGCCAATCTGTACTTTCTA